>JBBBDQ010001983.1:542500-695000 GCA_037127315.1 Ascarosepion bandense | reverse complement strand
GGGTTGTACTATCTGTCTTTTTATTGTCATAAAATTTCTTTAGTATATTATTATTATGTGAATATATATTTCGTTTGTAAACGATTTATTACGCAACCTAGGTTTCTACTATGTGGTGACTGCAGGCGATTTGCAATAATTATTAAAGTTATTGCAAATCGCCTAAAGACTCCACATGGTAGAAACTTAGGTCGCTTAATAACGTGATTACAAATGAAGAATATTCAAAAGTTCTACAAAATAATTGTACTGAACATTTTTTAATACAACCGTGTATTGGTCTAATTTTATTATGACCAAAAAGTAAATAATTAAACAATATATATATATATAACCCTGTTGATTTAACATTTCGGTAGATGAAGTTCAACAGCCCAGGATGTAGGAATCTCTTAAAAAAGAAATCCCCTATTTTGAAACCCATGCTACCCTGCGGTCATAGCAAAACATGACAAGTCTATGAAAATAAATCTAAACAGAAATGCAGGGGTAAGTGTCTGAAGGCGACATATTTGGAACAAGCCGGCTCGAAATGTATTGGCCAGTATTCCTTTCGATATTGTCTGTATGGTCAAGAGGACATGTATTCTGGACAGCGCACGAACACTATTTATTATCACCCAGAGCTGCACCCTCGGGAGGAAATACCAGTGTAAATATCAAAGGTTTATATTTTGACTAAAAAGTGCAGTACATTTATTTACCGAGATAAACGCATGTCAGATTTTCAAAACAAATATTCTCCCTCAGTTTAAATTAAGATAATGTATTTTATTTCAATATATCACAGTAAAGTCTGATATTAATCATCCAGTCGATGAAATGCAGCTTGAAAGCGTAACCAAATCTCAAACAAAAAAATAAGACACGACTTTTTCACCTACATTCTTAACTAAACATGCGAAACACATTTTTATAAGATTTATCATGATGACGACAATTTCGTTGGATACCATCAAAAGGAAAAGAGTTGAATTTTATTTTGTCTGGCCACCCTGCTTTAAATGCAAATACCTTTTATGGGCCTAGGTGAAATAAAAGTTTCCATAAAGAAAACCTCCAGCAAGTATTAACCGAACAGTTCAAAATGTGAAATGTGTAAAAAATAATTTTATTAAAACTATTTTCTAAAAAGATTATTTTTCTCAAGTTCAGTAAATGTTTTAGCTCTTCCTAATAATGATTGAATTTACTCATTATATATAGGTTATTTAAAGTCAGATAATATTTTGAGATTTTAAGAATTTTCGGGATAGAATAATGATTTACTGGTACATGTCCTACTACTTAACACATAACTGGAGGAAGAATAGGTGGATTCATGCCTTTCCGAAGAAAAGAACACGAAACTCTGATTTCAAATTCCAAGCCCTTATTCATTATACCGTTGCCCATCCAGTTTTTCAGCACCTGATATTTCCAAGCGGTTAGATGCTGACCAGGCTAGATGATAATTTCGGTCATTGTACAAGAACCGGTGTTTTAATTATTATATATGATCTCTTTCAAAGACATTTACGGCAATTAAAAAAAACAAAAACACTAATATGTTACTATAAAATCAGGTAAATGCGCTGAGTGGATATTTTCTAAGCACAATTTAAATGTGGCAGAAACACTTAGTGAGGATCTAAATTACGACTCAGTTAAAATGATTCTAGCGAGTAAGCTTGTTAACCATTACAGCACGTCGAAGTAAATATGGTCAGTGGCGTAAAACTCGTATAACTTTATAATTTCTGCTGTGTGCAGCTTTTATTTTTCATCGTGGAGAACAATATTTTTCCCTTTAATCCCCCGGGTACACAGTCAGGTATGTTAAGTAATTCCAACTTTATTCTTAACTATCTGTATGACCCGGCGTTACTCGGTGTATTTTAATGGTGATGTTGGAATGGTAAGTTCTAGTACTTATACAAAACCTCCAATATGAGAGTGCCGTGACGCGTATCCTATATAAAAAAAAAACGAAGTAATGGTTTTTATTGTATTTGTAAAACGGGATGAAATGAAATCAACAACCTGCAAAATAAAAAATAAAAATAAAATTATTTTGCAGGTTGTTGATTTCATTTTATTGCTTTTTATTGTGATAATTTCTATTTATCGCGCCTGAATAGATGTCCTATTAAAGTTCTATCTTGACATCGAAAACTTTACGACAAATTCCTGGTGTCCAAAATAACCTTTTATCAGTAAACAACTGAAAAAAAAACCCAACAATCTTGGGACTAAGAATCATTACAAGTCATATTTCCAATCTTTTCACATTTCTTTTTCTATTTTCTTTTTCTTTTTTTTTTTTCAATTGAAGTAGATAGTCTAAACTATCGCCCGGTTCACACTCCGCCCACGTCTATTGTACAAGTGTAGAGGCTAATCCTTTGTTCCCTGTTTAGGATGTGGTTTCCGGCTTTCTCTTTACCAATCTTTTCATTTTTCGTTTTCTTTTTTTTCTTTTTCTTTTTTTTTCAATTGGAGTAGATAGACTAAACTATCGCCAGGTTCACACTCCACCCACGTCTATTGTACAGGTGTAGAGGCTCATCCCTTGTTCCCTGTTTAGGATGTGATTTCCGGCTTTCTCTTTTCCAATCTTTTCACTCTCACGTAGCCCCCTGCACATCAGTAGCGTTACCGCCTTGCTCGGGGTGATACACATATATATATATATATATATATATATATATATATATATTTCTAAACATGTACTGTTAAGTATAAGAGATAATGAATGTCTATTATGTTTAATCATGAGCCGTTCTAAACATCGTATTTTGGTTTTAATTTCTGGTGATAATTTTTTATTAATTTGTTTCTAAGCTTTCGGCTCACATAAGCCATCTTAGAGAGGTTACAAGGACGTTAACATAAAAACATCCACCATTCAGCGACGATTTTATCTTTTGTTGACATAAAACTTTGCTAAGCAATGATAACAATTACCAATGAAGCAAACGCAGTTCGTAAATTTTTAATGCGGTTCTATGACAGTAATACCCAACAACTTCTTTCCTAAACGCATTGCGACAGCCTTCAAAACCTAACCATATATATATATATATATATATATATATATATATATATATATATATATGAAGTGCATATCATATGATCAGTGTATGCGTATATTATATCAGCATAAGAAAAATAAACAAATATATATAAAATAAATAAGTAAGAATCATTTTGTGCAGCCTCATTTCTAATTAAAGTTACACATGGCCTTACGTCAAACTATTTCAAAATTTGAACTTCCCAAAGAACGATTTCTAACTGACACACAGGCACCACATTATTTCTGGCTAATGACTGTGATAGTTGAAAGTACTTAAACAAAATAATAACAAAATATAAATATCGAATCAGGTTATTCGCAATTTCGAGCACAACACACCAAACGATGGCGGGGAAAATATAATAAAAATCAAACATACAAACGTTTTCATAAAACTTTAACATTTACAGCATAGATATACCACACACCCACACCCCCCCACACACACACACAGATATATACATATATGACCACATCACTCTATCCCTTCTCGTGTTACCCCTCCTAAACCCGTCTCTGCTATTTGATCAAGCTCATAAATCGAAAATATAAATATTTAGAAAATAACATGGTCTCAAAATGAGTGTTCAATTTATTAAAAAAATGATCACTCGCTTTATATCCACATTATAATTTCATATACGTTTCTCAAATTCTGTTTAGTTATGAATCCACAGCTCGGATTAATTATTTATAAATTCTGTTTCTTTCTTATGCTCCGTGTCAATTCAGGAAGTAGGCGATCATGGACTTCCATGTCTCCGTATCGTTTAAAGCTAATAACAACCTTTCTCTTGTAACCCTTCCCAGACGCTGCTCTGACATCCACTTGCCCATGTCCATCAAGTATATCATGAGTTCCTTTTCTATATCACTCTTTTCCTCTGTGTGTCCCATGAGAATCAGATTCTGCAAATCCTCTTTAATCATTATACGTTCAGAATCTTCAGCCGTCATTTCCTGATGGTATCAGTTTCCTTTTTTTCCATCTTATCCAAAACCTCAATGTTGCTCACATATTCAGTCTATGGTATCTTCAGAATCCTCCGGTGGAATCACATTTCGGTTACTTCATGTCTTTCCTTCGTCTTCGAGATTACCCAGCATTCACTACCATATATGGGAACTAATATCTCATAACATAACAGTAATTCCTTCTTTGTTTCCAATGAACTTTTTCAATCTATCAATACTTTACTTAGCTTCTGGAATTAGTTCATGGGAATGGCAATACGTCTTTAGATATCAGTGTGGCACTTACTGTTCAATGTTAGAAAACTTCCAGGTATTTAAATTTCTGTACCAGCTTGATTTTACTTTCATTGACATGTAGATAGCATTTTGGGCTCTTCTTTTTAATGATGACTATGCATTCAGTTTTCTTTTAGTTTATATGTAGTCCTTTCTTTCCTTCTTCTTCTTCTTCTTCTTCTTCTTCTTCTTCTTCTTCTTTTTCTTCTTCTTCTTCTTCTTCTTCTTCTTTTTCTATTTGCTCTGTCCTTTCGGAACGTAGGCGATCATGGATTTCCGCGTCTCGCAATCCAGATTCGGTCATCCACCTGATCAGGTCCTTTGAATATGTTATCCGCTGCTTTGCCCTGTCTCATTTTCTCATTATCTTGCCTGTTAGTATCAGGTTTTCCAAGCCCTCCTTCCTCAGTGCTTGTTCCAGACACTTTAACTGTCTCTTCTTGATGCTCAGTATTAATTTCCTTTTCATTTCCATCCTTTCCAAAACCTCATCATTGCTCACATGCTCGATCGTCGACATTCGCAGCCTCCTTCTGTAGAACCACATTTCAGTTACTTCAAGATTTTAGGGATAATATGCAAACCAAAGATCTTAAAATAGGCTATGAGGGACGAGGAATATATATATATATATATATATATATATATATATATAAAACATGAATGAATTAACGATTCTCCAAATACTGCTAATTTGTCATTGTGTTCTTTCTCTCTGCGCAAGGCCGGACGCTGCGTGTTGATCACGACACTTTCAAAGATATTAGTATGGTGTTTAGTCCCGGATCTGTGCAAAAAATAGAACACTTCTGAATAGTTACTCTTGCAAGGGGTCAGTATTTAACAAAAATTCTAGTGAGCGTGTGGATGTTTTTGACGTATTCCTACGGATAGGAGTAACCAGATGTAAGGTAATTCTTACCTCCAGCCGCCGAATTATCTTGCCGACATAGTCACCTTTACATTGATATTTATAACGATAAATAGCTAAACTCTATTGATGGATCGGTAAAACATCAGTACGAACAGAAGAGTAAGCGCTTCTGGTAGAGAAGCTCTTATTTACTACAACAGAATAGAAAAGGTGCAGCATAATAAATAAAGAGATACTACCGGAAAACTTTTGAGTACAGCTTGAGCGGGGTATTAATTTTATGAATTTTGGTACAATATTAAATACGGATTCAGAACAACATTAACATGACGTCTTAATTTACAGATGTCTGACCGATTGTTCATTTCTCGACATCTACAACAACATTCCTGTCTACATTCACATTATCAAAAAAATAATCGTAGATAACAAATTTATCCTACACCAAGAAAACAACAAAAGAAAGCTACAGATCCTCGGGGCAATATTCATTCAAATCTTAAGCCGTCAATTAAAAGAATCAGCAATGAATACTGTAGTAATGTTCTAAAATTTTTATAAAAATAACAGTTTTTTTCATGCTTTAACACGTATATGACGAAGACATTACAGCATTAAAAAATTTAATTTACATAATTTTCACGGTCTAATGAACGCTAAGCAATTTTTCAACTGTTACATTTGAAGCAAGAAAATTTACAATAATTTTTAAGCAACACAATTTTGCGGTTAGCTTTTGTTCCCACAACGCGCACCCCTGAAGGTGATCTCGGAAAAAGATTGAAAGTACTTGGAAACATAGAGAAATAAAATATTAAAAACATTCTTCAAAGTTACAGCTCATTTCTTATATCTTTCAATTATAATACGCAATAGATTATCCACGAGTATGAACGGATATTATTAAAAGTAAGCAGACACATTGTTTGCAATTTATTTAATCTGACACACACACACGCGCATGCGCATATATATAATGCAATAATGTCAAGCTGTGAGTTAAGCAACTGGAGGTAAGAATTGTTTTACATGAGCCTCCTCCTATCCGTAGGCATACCCGAATAAAATCCTCGCGCTCACTAGAAATGTGATTCTACCGAAGTATCCTGAAGATACCATAGACTGAATATCTTAGCAACGACGAGGTTTTGGAAAAGATTTTGGAAAAAAAAGTAAATTAAACTTTACTTCATGTTTTGCAGCCCATATATATATCTAAACTTATTTATAAATGGAACTTTGTCTGTGTGTGTCCGTTACCAATAGACTCCGAAACGGCTGAATCAATTTTCTTGAAAATCTACACATTTGTACTATAAGCGTCTGCGAGCGTGATTAGCTAGGTTTTGTGTCAAGGTACCCCCGATAAATATCGAAAATTGATAACTGAAAAAATTGGGTTATAGGAGGAGTAGACGATTATAATCAAATTTGATACACTGATAGAAAAAGACATGAGAAACGATATTCAGAACTTTCAAGGTTGCAGTTCTTACAATGGTGCAGAAAATCGATAATATATGTATTTATATCAAATGCAAGACGCTTGTGTGCGTTTCTGTTTATCTGCCTGTATGTCTGTATTTTTTCAGCCCTTTTATTTTAGTCTTGCTTCGGCTTTGGCTCTAAGTAGGTATAATTGTAGTTCTTAGTCTCAGCCATGATTCCATTTACGCAGAGGATTTATTTAGCCTTCAAAATTCAGTTTACGACGAAAAAAACTTATTTGATATCGATGCCAGGAAATCAAAATTTGACTTACATCCATTCATTTTTCTTTCAGTCAAAGGTTTCGCTTTAACTGGAAACAACTATTGCTTTTTAGTCTTTCGTGCCAACGTCCAAAGAGTCTGAGCTCCAGGACCGTGGATTAGTTTTAAAGCTTTCATTACACCCGAGCAACGCCGGGCTATACTGCTAGTATATATATATATATAGTAGAATCCTTAAAATTTGGTAAGGTAAATTCCAACGGAGACAGACTCCAAAAAGAACCTAATGTTAAAATTTATTGCTAAATTTAACAGAGTATTAAAACCACGAAAGAAATTAGATATTTAATACAAATCCATTGGTAATACGATATTTTGTGACCGCAGTCGCTTTTCAAATCAAATTTATACAACCTGTATATAGGGATTGTATGAATTTTGTTTGAAAAGCGGCTGAGGTCGCAAAATACCGTATTACCAATGGATTTGGAAAAATATCTAATTTTTGTTTCGTGGTTATATATATATATATATATATATATATATATATGGGCTGCAAAACATAATATATAGACTTTACTAATCAAATTCAGTAGTGTAATAATTGTAACATTTTTATAAACCTGACAAATTACCCGATGCAGAAATTGATCAAAATCTTGTTTGTATTATTACTATTCTTATTTAAAAATTAGATCTCATGAACAAGAATTAAATAATACATTTTTGTAAGAAAGATGTGTAGCAAATATTGTTTTACTTATCCCTGTGTATATTAATGAATCTCTAGATTAAATAACGTGTACCATTTATCATCGTCAGTGTGTGTGAAAGTGTATTCTATTCACACTCCACATCTATGAACCCCATCACTTTCTTTCTTTCTCTCTCTCTCTCCCTTTCTCTCTCTCTCTCTCTCTCTCTCTCTCTCTCTCACTTCTTGTGTGTGGGTAAAACGTGTATTAATGTATTGTGAATTACTTTGTTGGATGAATGTCAAACTGTTGATGTCATTTCACACTCGGCCTCTTCCTAATGAGACATGAGAAAGAATTTTTGGACATTCATATAAAAAAAAGAAGAAATTGGGCAAAATATAACGCGCTGACAAGAAAGATGAATGATTATGGATTGAAAAAAAAACTCAAACTGTGGTAACCTATAAGATGACTAGTAAATATAAAAAAAATGCTAAATGCGTCTTCCCTGACGTTCGGTTTTATAATTAAGTCTAAATATTTTACGCTCCAAAAAGATAAAAACCTTAGCGTCTACGAGGTGGTGATACAGAACCATCGACCTGAACAAGAACAGTAACCTGGAGTCAATCACCGTAATTGGTGCCTTCTAGTCACTACGAAATTCAGCAAACTTAACACTCACTCATCACTTTTAAGCATCTGAGTTCATAAGCATTTGCATAGACTTGTGCGTGTTAAATATTTCTTAACTCTGGAACCTCTCTCCTACAGACGAAACGTTCTAAGCATCTCGCTACTAGATCACCATTGTCATGTCAGATGTTCGGGTTGTTAAGATACAAAAGATGCTCATCTTCTTTGCTTGAGGTAAAATCACGTGGTCAAATGACAACCGCTCCTGTCGTCATTCTGGATAGTGGCACAAGGGATAGTTTTTCAAATAACAGCAACCGAGAAAGAAGATTGCTTTCTTCTGCCCAGGCCATTCGCCTAGGCAGAATTTTCCTACCGCTATGTTCCGCTGGAACATAAAACGATTGCCTTCTATTTATAACATCGATGAATGCACAAGCACATGAAACTATCCCGGGGGAACATTGATGAAGCCTGCCGTATCACTTTGAGATATAGATGAATTCTGCCCCTTCAAATCTGGAGTCATAAAAAGAGCCCAACAGAAGTATGTTCAAGTTATATGTAAGACTATTTTCTTTCGTTCCTTCTGATACTTTGCTTTTCGTTAGATGAAATACATATTTATGTGTCCACGTGTGAACCTCTTGTTTGCATATCTATTATTGTGTATGTCATATTTAAAAGTCTATTTGATAACAAGCACTCATTCCTCCATTCATTTTATTTCTTCGTTCCGCCTTGAAGTTACATGGTGACACGTCTTAATATTATTTACTAATTCACGTGGGAATGGAAAATATATTTATTTCTTGACTAAGGAATGACTGCATAAATTCCTTCAGGGTCAACTACATTCCTTTGTTAATCTGGCCCCGATTTTAGAGATAGGATATACCATGACAACATCACTGAGTCAAATTATCCTCATTTATATCACCCTCCAATTTTAAAGGGCATATTTTACGCATACTTCTTATTCTCAACTAATTCCACAATGTGCTACCAACTCCCGAATTCACTAATCAATATTTTCAACTATCTCTTTTTTTCTATGCCTAAGCCTCATTCTCATTTCCATTAATATTGAAACAAAAAAAGACACTTATACTTAACATCAGAAGGAAACTGCTGAAATTGCCAGGGTACATAACGCGGAAAGAGTGCAGTATTTACTTTGTTGGACTATTGTATTCATCTTTGTTGCTATTTGTGAGAAAGTGGCTGATTTCGACTTCCCAGGTCGGTAACGATCATATTACAGAGCGTATTTTAGAGCCTGTCAAGAACCATGTGATGGATATGAAAACACTATTCTGTGCACGGTCGGATGGTTGATTTAAATATGTGCATGATGATCTCAGGCAGGAAAAGCTTCCTGGCCCAACACAGTGATCCATTTTTCTTAGCAGTGGATTTAGCTATTGATTTTATGTAATGGTTCTACTTGATGTCGGAAGAGAGGGTAAGGCCGAGGAGGCGCAGTGTATCGCTTTCGGTGAGATTCGCAGGCTCCATTCTTATCTGGGGGGGGGGGGAGCAGGAAAGACTGCTCGTGATGATTAACATAGCAGCTTTGTTTTTAGAAACATTGAAATTTACGAGCCATTTATTAACCCAGTCTACCACAGAGTTGAGTTTCTTCTCAAGATCGCGGCGAGATTATGTTTGTCCGCCTCGCCAGATATCTTACTGATGCGGGAGTAAATGGTGGTTTCATCAGCGTAGATGCCTACTTGGTATTTGTTCACGTCAGCGAGATCATTTATGAAGATCAGAAAGATGGTCGATCCTAGGATAGAGCACTCGTGACACCAGCGTTTGTTTGGTAGGATGTGGAGGCATGCCTATTCAAGACGATCTTCATTACGCTGTTCGACAGAAAAGATTAAACCAGTTAACTTTTCCAGTGATACCATAACCTCGAAGCTTGGGCAGATGACCAGCGTGCCAGACCCTATGAAATGCTTTGGTGATATCTTTGAGTTTCGCCTGTTTTATCGAGAGACTGGTATATGTACTCATCATAGGCGTTAGCTTATCAGCATTAGACTTGGAAAAGCGGAAGCCGTACTGTCTGCCTGAGAATAGTATATGGGCAGTGAGATTTTTGGCAAAGCAGAAGTGGAACAAAGGAAACAGCGTATAACATTCTTAGCGATATTGAATAAATGGATGGTGGAACAGAGTTTAGGGGAAATAACAAAAAGACAGCATTAATAAAAAGCTACAAAAGATAGGAAATTGTGGACTGCCGTGTTTGTTTACACCTGATGAAGGCGAAACGGATAGAAGAAACTAAGGCATAACGTACCTAACAGGATTGTGTAAATGCAGGGCTGAACAGGGTTTAGGAAAGATAACAAAAGATCAAGTTTACTAAGAACCACAAAGGACCGGAAATTTTCGTAAGCCAAGATAGCCAATGTTCTGAAGGGGTATGATAGACAGACAGACAGATAGACAGACAGACAGACAGACAGACAGAGAGACAGACAGACAGACAGACAGATGTAATATCTACATTTAACTCTCATGCACACTGTTTATCCTTATTATTTTATGCATTGATTCTAACAAGATTATGTTTTTCGTCGCTTCTTCCTTTGCTTCTTTTGCCTTTTTTTAATCATACATCTCAAACAAGGCAATAAAGCCACTAAGAAACATGAGTTACCGAGTGTTTAACAATATTAGAGAAAATGCTTTCAAAGGCAGTGGAAAACAAAATAAGAAAATTAAGAAGAAAATATAGCACGTGGTATTGCAAAAAGCTCCAAAGAGTAGTGTGAGAGAAGAAAACCTTAATATAAATGTTACGGTTACATCTAGCGATTTTGAGGTTTTAGCCATTTGCCTTTAAGATTGTTTAATATTCTTCCTTAATGCCCCACGACATTGTGCTAATTCCAGACATGATCTTATACAGGAAAAATATTTGGAAAATACAACTGTTCCTGTTCATCTTTTACTTCCATGAAATTCTTGTCACGTTGTTTTAAACATTTTGAAACTTCAAAGAAGATCAAATCTGTTCTTTTTTAGCGACCTTCTAAGTGGGGATTAGAATTAGAGCGAGGCCGAATTTTTGCTGTACACGATGTACATCGAACTCAATGTTCACGCATAAGTGAGCTAGCGATACAAGCTTTCTAATTTTACACTACGTAGCAAATTCTTCTTTTTAGTTTATCTTTTTTTTCACAATTATAGATATAATATCAGAATTTCTGTGGTGAAGATTTATCATTATCTCTACCAATAATACTCCGACTATTGGCCTCACCTTTGTTATTGATATCATTACGTTTTGAATGTTGTGAGATGGTCTTCCTCAGCTTTACATTGGTCTGGGCAACCTACAAAAACCGGGACTGAAAATTTATCTTATCTACAAAAGTAGACTCTTCTCATTCCACTGCTCATGTATAGTGATATGGTTTAGTTATTTTTATATTTATTTATTATGGTCTACTTATTGTTACTCCTTTCCACTGAGTGAAAGTGCGCACTGTTCTACACAGGGTTTGAACTCACAGTAGAGTTTACTGTCTTGATTTTATTGTCATAATTTTTGCAGTTTCTAGGATGCAAATTCGGATTAAAGGAAATTCGGTCGCTAAGCATCTCTTTCTTTTTCTAGCCAAATAAAGTAAATATTACCAATGAGCTAAATAGCTTCAAACTTTGTCAGGGAGGGAGTGTGTGTTGTTAGTTGGCAGTCCTTGGTTAGCGAGTTAATTGGTCAGTACTTTCCTGTACCCTCACCGTCGAAAGTGATTTCGCTTTTCACTCATTGTTTGGCTCCTGTACAAATGCTAGAGGGTATATCTTGCAACGCCCAACACAACTCTTTCTCTGCCCTTGTCACATCATTGTCAGTTTCGTTAGATTATCTCTCATGCAATGATGCGATTCGGCCATATTCATTTTTGTTTTTAGCTCAATAAATCCGTCAGACATATTAAAGTCTCTATCGGGTTTTATTCAGACTCACCCAACTGCCGGGTCATATCTGCTCAGGATCGAAGTCAATTTATTTGTTTCTGTTTGCTTCTTTGCTGATCTATGTTGACAGAATAAAAGATGTAATCTAAACATTTTAACACAAAATACGTACGCCTCTTGGATTATCTGCTAGAATATATCTGCTTTATAACGTTAATTTTTCATTAAACTTTTGAATTTGTCCTTACCATCTTACTTGATAACATCCGTTTTCATCAGATAAGTGTTTCTATTTACCAAGTACTAGGTTATTAAACGTACGCTTCATTAAAATGGGGTTACCGTGAGGCAGTTACTTTTACTTACAAGACGACTTTATTGGTATTTAGATACCAATGCGAATGTATAGTTGACTCGTGTCCAGGCTTTATTCATGAAACCTTGATTAATACATACATCTGTCCGTAATGAATTTTTCATAATATTCCTATTATTTCCGAACATTAAGTAGCGATGCCAGACCGGAAATATTAAAGTCTGAAGTGGAATCTGCAGTAGCCAAACTAAATAGAAACAAATCAGCTGTACCAGACGGAATTGTCATAGAAAGGCTGATAGCCCAGGAAGAATTTGGTATAGAGAAAATTACTGAAATAATAAATGAAATTTATAATAGTGGGGTAATACCAGAAGACCTGAGCAAGGCTGTCTTCATAGCACTACCTAAGAAGCCAGGAGCAAACGAGTGCGAAGTCGACAGAACCATCAGTTTAATGAACCACATACCCAAAACTGATCGTCCGAATCCTGATCAATAGAGCGAGAAGTAGAATCAGGTCAGAGATAGAACAAGAACAGTGTGGCTTCGTTAAAGACACGGGAACATGGAATGCCATATTTATGATTAGGATGCTCTCTGAAAATGCAATACAAAATGAAGGACTTATACCTGTGCTTTATTGAGGCCATAATTAATGCTGAAATAATTCAACATCTTACTGCCCACAAACTCTACTCTGACAGGCAGTATGGCTTCCGCTTTGCCAGGTCTACGGCCGACATGCTAACAACCGTTCGTGTTGCTCTGGACATCTCCAAGGCTTTTGACATGGTTTGGCACTCTGGCCTTCTATGTAAGCCACGGGGTTCCAGTATTACCGGACTCTTGTTTGATCTAATCCAATCTTTTTTAAACAACCGCAAAATGAAGGTCGTTTTGAATAGGCATGCCTCTTCCTCCTACAGCACAAATGCTGGTGTCTGACAGGGCTCTATCCTGGGCGCGACGCTCTTCCTTATTTTCATTAATGACTTCACAGATGAGATCAAATGCCAAGTAGGCATCTACGCGGATGACACCACAATTTACTCCCGCATCAGTAATAAACCCGTCGTGGCGGACAAACATAATCTCGCTGCTGAACTGAACGGGATTTACACTCTGTGGTGAATTGGGGCAAGAAGCGGCTTGTCAATTTCAATGCGTCTAAGATCAAACTGTTGTCTGTCAATCATCACAGGCAACCTCTCCTGCCTCCCATAAGCATGGACCAAGCGATTCACCCTGAGAGCAATACACTGCGCCTTCTCGGCCTTAACCTCTTTTCTTATCTCAAATGGAACCACTACATCGAGTCCATAGCTAAATCCACTGCTAAGAAGGTTGGGTCACTGTGTCGGGCCAGGATGTTCTTCCCGCCTGAATCCACCCTGCATATATACAAATCAACCATTCGTCCGTCCATGGAATACTGCTGATATATATGGTCAGTCGCCCCTGCCGTTCATCTCAGTGTTCTCGACAGGGTCCAAAGGAGAATCAGTAATGCGATAGGTAATGACTTGGCGGCTCGACTATAGCCACTTCCCCACCGACGAAATGTGGCCTCCTTTTGTCTGTTCTATAAATAAATTCACGGCTTCTGCTCGAACGAACTTAAGTCACTTGTGCCTCCTCAACAGGTGTTTACTCGTGCAACCAGATTGGCAAGTGCGTCCCACCCATTCACAGTTAGGTTAGCCAATTGCAGACGACAATTCTACTCCTGCAGCTTCTTCTCTCGCACTTCCCGCCTGTGGAACTCGCTCCCATATTATTGCTTTCCTGAGTGCTACAACCTCCAGGAATTTAAATGCAAGGTCAGTACTCGTCTATTAACCACTTGACTCTAGTTCTTTCCCCACCCCGTATATCCTTTCCTTTCTTTCCACCTTTGAAACTGTCATCACACCAGCATTCTCATCTTTTTATTGATCCTTTCTAACTGGATCATTTCCCCTTTACTCTCTTCTAATTAATCTTTTTAACACTTATGTAGCCCCTTGCACATCAGTGGCATTACCGCCTTGCTCGGGATGATACGATTAAAAAATGATGGAGATGCTCGTCAGCCTGGACATATTTGGAAAAATCTTAAGAGTAATCAAGAATCTTTACTGGCATGAAACCGCTTGCATACGGACAGGTAATGAATTGAGTAGATATACAAAGATAGAAAAGGGCTTAAGACAAGGATGTGTCTTTTCATCAGATCTGTTCAAATTGTACAGCAAGAATATTTTGAGGATCCTAGAATTTATGCCTGGATTCGTAATCAGAGGACACAATTTAAACAACCTAAGATACGCAGATGATACAGTGATTTTAACAGACACAGTAAGGAAACTACAATACCTCCTACAGAAGGTAGCTGAAGAAAGTAACAAGAAAGGACTAGAAATAAACTGCAGGAAAACCGAATGCATGGTCATCAGTAAAAAGTGCAACCTTTTGACTGATGCCAAATACAGGTTGGGGATACTAGAACCAAGCAGGTACAAAAATTTAAATACCTGGGAAGTGTTATAACAAAAGAAGGAAAGTGCGACACAGAGATCCGAAGGCAAATTGGCATGGCGAAGGAAGCATTCCAGAAGTTGAGTAAGGTATTAAGAAACAGGACAATTTTGATAGAAACAAAGAAGAGAGTACTGGATTGCTACGTGATTTGATTTTAATCCTTTTTTTCTTTTATTTCATGTGATCTATCAGGACGTGCATAATCATGGGTCTTCATAATTTTCTATTCACTAGAGATCTACACAATTTTTTTAAATACTATCACTGCTAGACTCTCTTCTGTTTTTGACTATAGTTCACAAGGTATATTTTTCAATGTACCCTTTTAATTCTTTTGACTTACGTTTATCATAGGAGTTAAAATTTCCAAGCCTACTTTTCTCTTTATGTATCGTATATATATGCTCAGCAACCTGGGCATATTTGTGAAAGAAATTAGAGTATCAAGAACCTATAATGGCAGCAAACTACCTGCATACGGACAGAAAATCATTTTAGCAGATATAAAAATATAAAGAGATGTAAGACAAGAATGTGTCTTCTCACCGAATCTATTAAATATATACAGAAAAACGATTCTAAGAGAGCTAGAAATCCTGCCACAATTCGTTATGGGCTACCGCAATCTTAACAATTTAAGACACGCTGGTGATACAGTGCTGATAGCAGACAATCAATGAAAATATAGGCCCTCTTGAAGAAGGTAGCAAGAGAAAGTGAGAGATAGGGATAAACATAAACATCAAGAAACTTGATCATCTGCAAAATATGGTCCCAAAAATGCCAACTGCGGGTCGAGGATACGTAAATCCAAAGAATGCATGGATTGAAATACCGGGGAAATTTTCTGGCAGAGGTTGGAAAGTGCGACCTGATTCAAAGGCGTATTGATATGGCCAAGGACGCATTTCTAAAGCTGGGCAGAGTATTGAGAGACAGGAAGATTTCTTTGGAAACATAAAATGTACTAGACTCTGATGTGATATCTATCTAAATATATTACTGCAAATGCTGGACTATCACATCAAAGATGAAGAAGAAACTCGAAGCAACGGATATGTGGTTCTAAAAAGGATGCTGAGGATAGCATGGACAGAACATATGTGCAACGAGATGATTTTGGAGAGGATTGCAAATGAAAAGGAAACATATATTTAGCATCAGGAAAAGACAGCTGAGGTTCCTGGATACGTAATGTGGGAAGAGGGTTTAGACAATACTGACAGGATGAATAGAGGGAAAAGGAGACATGAGAAAGCAGTTTTATTCATACTTGACAGGCTTGAGTAAGTGCATGGTGAAGCGGAGTTTGGGAAAGATATCATGAGGAAAAATGTTAAGAGCTACAAGAGATAGGGGCAAGTGGAAGTTCATGAACTTCTAAAAAAGGACATAGGGCATAAAGAAATCTCAATTTGAGTTTAGGTTTTAACGGCATATCAAACTCTGTGGGTCATTTAATGCCACCAAGGTGGGGTTTTAGGCTATTTCTTTAAATTTTTAATTATAGTGAGAAGGTTGATTTCCTCAGTTTTTCGTGAATTTTTAAAAAAATTTAATACAACTGAAAATGTCTTCTAGATTTGTATTCAAAAAATGTTTTGCTGAGAATATTTTTTAATTCCTTCAGAAATGTATTTTGGTAATTTTTTTTCAAAAAATTATAGTTTGTAAAATTTTTCCTTTAAAAATGCATATTTTAAATATAAAAGTCTATTCTTTTGTGCATATTGCTACAAAAGTGTATTTTTATACTTTAATACAGTTTTGACCCCATTTTGGGGGTTAAATATTTGTCCATAGCTGGGACCATAACGGGTCCTACCACTCTGGGTCAGGATGGACCTGTGAACAACAGCAGTTAAGAGGTAGTTCCAAGCTCTTCACAATCTCCTAACTAGAAACCTTGATGTCGGATGAAGTTTACCGTCATGCCAACGAAATAAAGAAAGAAGAGCCCCATTTATTTAATTTAACACTCCTGATTCTAAGTAAATATGCTCGTTTTTACTCAGATTTTTTCTTAAAAGAATACTCAGTTTTGCTAATCTTCGATCCGTGTATTCTCAGTATCTTTCTGTAGAAACAATTGTTTAAAAAAATTTCCACTTCTCATAAGAGGAAAATTCTTTCATACATTGCTATATAGAAGAATTGATATTAGATCGTATTCGTGTCTCATAATAGTTTTGTAGGCATCTTTCGCTATGTCAAATAACCTTCCAGTTTGTGTGTAACATTTTCCTTTGTCTGTTAACACACTTCTAAAATAGTTAAAATCAGTACTTGCATGATTCTGACACCTCAGATTGGCAGCTCGCCTGTTAGGTTTCTCCTCTTACTAACTGACAGCTTCTGTCTTCTTGAAATTAATAGTTATTCCTCTCTTCTCACTTTCTTTTAATACATTTTCTAGGAATTATTGCAGTTTTCATTCTACCTTTTATCATTTATTTGTGTATATTATTACGAATGTGATCTGAAATAATTAATTCTTTTAAGTTCTAGTTCTGTTAGAAATTCATCTGTAAAGAAACCACTGATTTCCACGGCAAAAACCCATTGACGGGGTAATGAACTACATAATTTCGAAGCAAAGTAAGCACATCTTTCCGATACAAAGAAACTCCATATTTCTGTCGCAAAGAAAACACATATTGAAGTGACAAAGAAACAGAAATTGTTCTACCACAAAGAAGTTTCCGCGGCAAAAAACCGAACAATTTAGAGAGAAAGGAACCCCACATCTCGGAAGCCAAGAAACCGTGTATTAACAGAGAAAGAAACCGCATATTTTCACAAAAAAGAAATCACATATATCAGCGACAAATTTACCACATATTTTCGGGAAATGAAACCACATATGTCCATTGCATAGTAACCACATATCTTCACAGAATAGAAACTATTTCGGAAGCAAGTAAATCCAAATATTTCCACAGAATAGTAAACGCATATTTCCGAGGCAAAGAAACCACATTATTCCGAAAAAATATAAACCACATATTTCTGCAGCATCGATGTTGCAGATTTTAACAGCATAAAAATCATATATTTCGAGGGCAAATAAAACATATTTTTCAACATAGAAACCAAATATTTACAGCAAAGAAAGAACGTATTTCCGAGATTAAGAAAACATATTATTACAACAATCAAACACTATAATTCCGTAGCAACTCAATCACATATTTTAGCCGAAGACAAAAAACATAATTCAGAACAATGCAATTATGGACGCTCGTGACAAAAAACAAAAAACACATATATCCGAAGTAAACATGGTAAACTTATGCCTATACAAAATTTGTGTTTGAAAATTTAAACTAAAAATATCGAACTAATGAACTTAACTTTAACAGAGAAATAATTTGAAGTTCTTTGAAAATAAATATAAAAATATTAAAATCGAACGAGTTTAACTAAAAATTCAAAATATATTCTAATTCTATAAATGAAAATAGAATGGTTCTTTTGTTATTATTAGTTTGCAAAATTTTACAAGGCAACGAAGCAACGATGAACTCGTCTGAATCACCCTAATTTTTTTTTCATTCTTTTATTGATGAAACTGCAATATAGGTAATTATTAAATATTTATTAATTCATTTGATGATAATATTGTTATTAACAAAAGAACCATTCTATTTTCATTTACAATTATTCACTTTTAAATAAATACTAAAAATAGTATAAAATACACCATTTTTTAAACGACTGGGGTGGCCCAATAATTATGGCCGGTAGTGTACATTGAACCATAACGCACATCCAGCTTAATGTTCACTACTCACAAAAAGATGCCTACTATTAACTGACCAGACACAAATTTGCTTAACTTTGGTGATTGTACAAGAACCGGTGTTTGCAGATGATGTGGCCGATAGCCCAACAGCCAGTACTTCTTTCTATTTAAATTTATACAATAATTCTTTTAAGACTGAGAAGTTCGTAGGCTACGATTAGCACGATACAGTTTCCCTAGAGACGAAACAACATTGGTGGAAAGCAGTTATTAATCAAACCAGGAGTGTGGAAACAAAAATGAACATAAGACACATGTTTTGATTTGATATTGTTTGACTGAAAACTTTGCCGGTAACCTCATGTAAAGTGGTGACAAAAAATAGGTAGTTTAGTCGAGAGGTGATAGCTACCACGAAACTCTAAGGGCTGCAGATAAAATCTGAATATTGGAGTGATCTACTGGCAGACCTATCCAATGAGGTGATTATATGGAATCGCTTGTTTCTAGACTGAGGTCAATAACGAGAATGTCTGTATCAACAAAGGAATCAGTTATCCAGGCACACCTTCATGATGGATTACATTTATGTTTCGTCAATACACACTAAGCTTGAAAGTAGATGTCTGCATTCAAACCAGTTGTGTATGTAGGGGGGACCCGGCAAGTGTTCAGCTGTGAACAGAGCCAACGATCACACTGATGATAATGATGGAGCAGATGATGATGATGATGATAATAAATGAACGCTAATTCTACTCCATCAGCTTCTTTTCTCGCACTTCCCGCCTGTAGAATTCCATTCCGTTTATTTGCTTCCCCGACAGCTACAATCTCTGAGAATTTAAATGTAAGGTCAATAGTCATCTCCTATATCACTGATTTGCATACTCTCTCACGTGCTCTTTTCTCCTTCCACTCAACTCTCATCAGTATTCTCATCCTTCTCTTACCCACTTCCTGACACCCACTATGACCTGTCACTCTTTCTAATAACCCTCCTCCTATGTAACCCCTCTCGCATCAGTGGCAATAAACTGCTTGCTTGGGGCGATATGATTATAAAAAAACGTAATATTGTAGAAACAAAAAATGACTGACTAGAAAAAGAAATTAAAATAGTTATATCCTTTAGAGTCTTGTGCACAATTCTGTACCAAATGGCTTAAATTTAACGGCTGGTGCGGAAGAATCAAACGACGCATTAATGGGGTCGTGTCCTGGAACAAATCGAGCTTCCAAGTTAGAAGACATTGATGCTTTCCCAATGCACACCAAACATGAATGAAGCATTCTCTTACTTTCAAACCAATTGGTGGAGAGGGACTGGGTAATAATCCTGTATTACTAAACCATTATTTTCTATAAATACGTTCACGGCTTCTGCACCGATGAACTTAGATCACTAGTGCCCCCTAAATACGAATTTGAACGAGATACTAGATTATCAACTAGATCCCACCCATTTACAGTGAAACTGATAAAATGCAGCCGTAACTTCTACTCCAACAGTTTCTTTCCTCGCACTTCCCGACTGTGGAATTCTGTTCCAAACGATTGCTTCCCCGACCGCTACAATCTCCAGGAGTTTACATATAAGGTCAATAGACACCTCCTAACGCACTAACCTGCTCCCATTCTTTCAAACACTCTTCCCATCTGCCCAACCCTCATCCTCGCTATCCTTACTCATCTGTCACCTTCCTCCTAATATTACCTATGTCTAACCACTCCTTCTCTTTACCTTCCCCTATGTAGCCCCATGCGCAATAGTGGCAGTGGAATGCTTTGCTTGGGGTGAGATGATTAAAAAAAAAAGATTATTAACTCAAATTAATTCTTACAGTCTAAAAATATATTTTGGCTTTAAATAACCGTCAAAGTATTGATGAGACGTAGAAAACGAATCGATCTGACTCTTTACAAAAAAAAACAAACCTCTGCCGCAACTGAAGTGGCTATCGGTTATTAAAAACACAAACAGCGACCCAACACCAACAAAGAATGCGTCTAAACAGTTCCCCACCCACACCCTAGACAATCCACTCCATCCACCCCCTAACAAACACGCGCTTAACCTTAAACTCTCTCGGTTAAAACAATCTATATTCACAATCCTCAAAGACTATAATGGAAAAATAACACACAACCTTTCCAGAGCACAACGCCACACCCTAGACACCCTGAGAAAGAAGGATCTCATCTACCTCCTATCCGATAAATGTAAGGAATTTTACGTTATACCCCGAGATACATACAACAAGCTAGCACTCGAACACCTCAGCAACATACAAGTATATGCGGAAGCCACGGATATTACCCCAACCCAAATAGAACACCACATTAACACTGCATGGAATAAAATATCCAAGCTACGGAAAATCCCTAACAAATACATACTAAACTTTATCGCCAAAAACAGCAACCTCCCAAAATTCTGCCACCTCATCAAAACACACAAAAATGACACGACACCACAGATTAGATCCATTGTTTCTAGTATAGAAGGGCCCACAAACAAAATATCATGGCTCCTATCACAAATCCTTAAACCTGTACTCTCCACCTTCCCCGGACATGTCAAAAGTTCTGATGAAGTCATCCATAGACTACAAGGAATCCATCAAGACCATCTGCAGCATAACCGATACGCATTTAGCTTTGATGTTGTTTCACTATACACGTCAGTACCTGCTCACCCAGCGGTTGATTTAATAACGGAATGCATCACCACTTCAAGCCTACACTGCTACAACCTCACCCCAGCAGACATTCACCTACTCCTGAGGACTATAGTAGACAACACCTACTTTACGTTCCAAGTACGCATCTATAAACAGACCACTGACCTTTCGATGGGGTCCAGCCTAGCGGGACTACTTGCCATCACGAGATACATTGATGATATACTTATCCTCACCTCTTCACGTGATGAGGTGAACAGAATGGAAGCAACGTTCAACAGTATGAATGGCAAAATAAAATTCACAGTCGATCACCGCGAGGGCAGTGGATGCCTATCACTACTGGACTTCAGGCTAAAAGTATCGGAAAAAGGCAACATTCACACCGATTTTTACAAAAAGCCTGCCAGCAGGGATATGTTTGTCCACTACCAATCAGCCCTCCCTCTCAGCGCTAAGACTGTGTACATTAAAAACGAGCTCACACGTATCTGAAATAAGTGCAGCAAAGAAGAGGCCGGTAACACCCACACTGCACATTTCAAGGGAATCTGAAGACAAACGGCTACCCCCAGTCCTTTGTGGGTCGCCTGGAACGGAAAGGTAGTAAAAGCCCAAGGCGACACACCCTCTCCGCTGTTTAATAGAAAGGATTAAAAACAGAAAAAATAATAAAAAAGGAAAACTTAAAAAAACAAAATAATAACAATAATAATTCGATAAAAAAAATAAGTAATCAATTTTCATTAAGTTTGTGGCCTTTTCCATTACCCTATATTGTTTGCTAGAGAGGATTTAAGAAAGTAGTTAAAAAATTAGAAATTAGTAAGAGAAACGAAATAATAATAATAACAATTCAATAGGAAAAAATAAACAAATAATTTGGTGTTTCATCCATCAACGATAGAATAAACAAATAAAAATAAAAATAAAACAAATAATTTATAATAAAAATAAAATTTATAATAAATTTATAATAAATTTATAATATAAAATTTATAATAAAAATAAAACAAATAATTTATAATAATAAAAATGCCATCAACGATAGAACTTTGTTTTCCTTAAGTTTGTTGCCATTTTCATTACGCTATGCTGTTCCCCACCACGCAAAGTAGTGAAGGTGCCTATATAACACCACACATCGAAACACATACACACACACACATACAAAATAAAGTAGAATAATTTGCAAGAACTACAGGCATACATGACACAATCTCGGACACTCACACACCACCATATAAAGCAGATAGATAAAACAACAATAATAAAATGCATCCTTTTTAACCCGGTCAAAATCAAACTAACGGTCATTAAAGCAGACTGTTATCATCAGACCAGAAAAAGGTCCCAACTGTAAACCACACAAATACCACACACACACACACACACACACACACACACACACACACACACACACACACGTATGTTCTAACAGACTTACACACACAAACACACAGTAAAATTAATGACAGCAGAACCAGCTGCAGCCAGGATAGCAATTCCTTGAAAGGCACGGATTCACTCGGACAGACACACGCTTCTCTGCCATTCTTAAGATGAGATTTTGAATGGAAATATTAATGTAGAATAAATAGATAATACCCAAAAACTTCTTTACCTTCCTTTATTTTACTAAACGCATTGTGACAGCCTTTAAAACCTAACCATATATCCATAAATATGTTCCTATAGCTACAAGCCATTTTCATTCCCATCGTTGTGCTTCTGAGTTGAAGAAAATTGTAGCAGTTGGACTCAAATTTTTGTCTTTGTATGAATTGTATAATGATGTTGGTGTGTTGTATTCATGGTAGCCTCTTGTACGCAAAAAATACAAGCTCATATTTTCTTTTTTCATGTAGGAAATTGGAGTATAGGGACTTCACAACCATTGTCATAAAGATTAAATCAGTTGGTAACCGATCTATGTTAATAGAATTCTTAAGAATAGCGTTATAACTTAGATATAATTTGGAATTGTGTAGTAGATGTCTGAGGACTTTGCGAATAAAAGCAAAAATGCATTGTGTCAGAGTTCCGATTTCTGAAACTTTCAATCCACCTGGTGGATTGATCCTAAGAGATTGCATCGAATCATTGATCTTGTCTGGTTTTGTATAAGTTTTTCTACTTTGAGGTTAGTGATAGTGTCTGTGATTTATTTTAGAAGATTATGTAATTTAAGGATAGTATAGAATTTGCCTGATTTAAGCTGTACAGAACTTATTAACTTATTCCTGTATACTGTGATTTAATGGCTAATTAGAGAGTACAGATTCTCATATAAAATATTTACTGGGTCACGGGTGAGTTTTCCAATAATAATACTGTTTCTTCTTTGGATATTATCAACCATCTCAAGATAGGCAGCAGAGTCACCGAGCGATATGTTTATATGCTACGGGTTTATAAATGGTTCTCAGTTCAAGAAATATGCTTTCCCCATGAAATCAAAGATTGGTTATAAAATATTCCAGCATAAGCATTAAGATAGACACTCACATCGAGGAAGATATATGGCAAAATATAAGTGCTAGCAAAGCAGAGAGAAACCTGATCAATTCCGAGGTTGGTAATAATTTCTTTGTGATTTTGAACACTTTTATTGTTCACAGATCATTTTTCCAACCTGTAAGATATGATCAGAAATTAACAAAAACCAAGATATCGGACAATTAGTCTCCAGCAGCATTTTGTATTTTTTATTTGACGCTATACACTTTTAAAAATGATGGCGTTTATATAACAGTTATCAGACATGATTTTGATCTTTGTTTTTTGTTTTAACCTATGAATTGACTTTTTTAAGATTTTAAACCAAGTTCTAATTTTCATATTTCAGTCTTTTTTGTCCCCCCGCCACAAACGTCTAATCTCTTTGTTATCTCTTCTTTTTACATTTTCTTTATTTCTATTTTCATTTGCATTTCTGCTTTAATTTTCTTATTTTAACTTGCCATGATAGCGAAAACGAAAACCTCAATTGATCATCCGGGAAGCAAAGAACGCCTCTTCATTTTGCTCTTCCAATTTACCATCATGTCAACCTTCATTAACCAGTCAACATTCCAGCTGTTTGCAAATTGGCACCAAGTATCTAGTTTGCGTTACTCACGTTCCAGAAAGAGCACTGGTTCAGAAGGACAACACCCTTCACCATCAATAAATAAGCTGTGTGTCGAAGAATATATGCTAGTGTTCAGACAATAGTGATTTTCCTTCCGTGGCTTAGATGTAGTACAAAGCTAAAACTATGTGACATTCAGTGGGGAATGAACGCAGTTGTTTAAACGGGAAAAAGATGCTAACCATTGCATCACGTCAAACTGCTCTCATATGTGGAACAAGACCAATGCATGAGGTCGCTTAGTGAGAATCGAACTCACTATTGAGTTGTAGCTGATTTAGCAAGATAAGCAATATACCTCGCCGAGGGGTTCAAGTGTGCAGACAATATACGTGTATTCTCTTTTGTTCTTTTGGCCGTCAGTCGTACGTTGATAATTTTGATAATATTTTTTTTTTTTTTTTTTAAATCATTTCACCCCGAGCAAGGCAGAAACGCCACTGATGTGCAGGAGGTTACATAAATGTAGAAAGATTAATTAGAAAAGAGTGAGGAGTACAAGCTAGTTAGAAAGGAACAATAGAAAACTGAGAAAGCAGGTGCAATGACAGGTACATGGGCGGAGAGAAAGGGAAGGTTATACAGGGGAGGGGAGAGAGCTAGAGGCCAGTGGTTAGTAGGTGAGTATTAACTTTGCTTTTAAATTTCTGGAGGTCGTAGCCGTCAGGAAAGCAAGAATACGGGAGTGAGTTCCACAGGCGGGAAGTGCGAGAGAGGAAGCTGCAGGAGTAGAATTGTCGTCTGCGTTTGGCTAACCTGACTGTGAATGGGTGGGACCCAGTTGCCAGTCTGGTTGAACGGGTAAACACCTGTTGAGGAGGCATCAGTGACTTAAGCTCATCCGAGCAGAAGCCATGAAAGTATTTATAGAAGAGACAGAGGGAGGCCACATTTCGACGATGGGAAAGTGGCTGCAGACGAGTCGCCAGATCAGTACCTATCACATCCAAGGCAAATTAATTATTCATTCTTCCTTCTTAGTTTGGCTAATCTGATGACGTCTTTGGTTCTTTAATTAACTCAGCCGACTTTAAAAATGCTAATGAAAAGTTAGAATTCGCTCAATATTTTCGCAATGATGATTTGATTAATATTAAAACGCTAGGTATCAAAAATGCTCCCGAAGAAATAATATTTCTTTTATCTGAAATTAAAAGGAAAAAAATGAAAGAATAAAACTTAGAAAAAGTAATGTTTTATTCAGAATTAATGAATATAATTTAATTATATAATGTAATGTAAAAAAGTATGAGCATCATCAGACTCCTGGCCGTTTTTAACCTAAGATTCGAGCATCATCAGTCTCTTGAACTTTTGTAGTCTAAGACTCGGGCATCATCAGTTTCCTGACGGTTTGGAGCCTAAGAGTTTTCTACCATCGGTCTCCTGATAGCTGGGCAGTCGGTGTGCAGCTAGCTTTTAATTAGCTCTCTCCAGATGTTTTCCTTCCGTTCCAGTATCTGGTCATATGTTGAATGTCTTGAGTAAGTTTACTTGCTGGAGCTTATAGAAGAGACACAGGGAATGTTAGAGCTGATTATGTTTTCCTTGGTCACAGACACTTCATCGATGGTCTTGGACTTCAGTCTAAAAGCCCTTTGCCTGTTGAATCCCTGTCATTATTTTCGCTCTTCAAAATTAGAAATCGATTCAAGTCTACTTTTCTTTTATGTGCTGAGTCCCTTTGAAGTTATGAATTTTTCTAATATCCTGTCAGCTCTTAATAAATGTTGTCTATTTATCATCTCTTCTATACCAGGCTCTGTCACCCATTTACTAGAGCTCGTTTTGAATCTGTCCTATGGGTACCAAATTTCCCAAAAGATTATTTCTTCAAGATCCTTGGGCTCCTTGGGCTTCTCGACAAGGTACAGCGGAGGGTCTGTAATATGATCGATACTGACTTGGCAGACCGCCTGCAGTCTCTCTCTCACCGGCGCGACGTGGCTTCCCTGTGTCTCTTCTATAAATACTTTCATGGCATCTGCTCCGATGAACTTAGATCACTGGTGCCCCCTAGGTTCGAATTTGCACGAGATACTAGATTAGCAACTGGATCCCACCCTTTTACAGAGAAACCGATAAAATGCAACCACAACTTCTACTCCAACAGTTTCTTTTCTCGTACTTCCCGACTGTGGAATTCCCTTCCACATGACCGCTTCCCCGACGGCTACAATCTCAAGGAGTTTAAATGTAAGGTCAATAGACACCTGTTACACAAACTAACTCGCTTCCATTCTTTCAAATACTCTTCCCATCCTCCAAACTATCTATCACCCCGATTTCCTATATCTAACCACTCTTTCTATTTAACTTCCCCTATGTAGCCCCAAGCGCAATAGTGGCAGTGGAATGCCTTGCTTGGGGTGAAACGATTAAAAAAAAGATACACTTTAGAAAATTAAACTATCTCTTCTTGATGATAAGTAAAAGTGGCCTTTTTGTTTCCATTTTCTCTAAAGTAAAGGTCAGAAAATTCAAAACTATTCATCACTAAAAGAAAGTGTAATAAAAAAAAATTGCACTTGAGATAACATTTTCCAGAAAACCCTTTCAAGTGAAAGTTTTAATAAATTTGAACTGACAGTTATATCAACCTTTTAATCAATGTTTCAACGGAATATAATCTCATCTGTGAAAGTGATCATGACGGACTAGGCCAAGATTTGAAGCTGGCACGATTACTCTGCATATTGCAACTCACATTCTTCTTCTTCTTCTATGTGCCTGGTCCCTTCAGGACGTAGGCGATCATGACTTTCTACGTTATCTTATCCCTGGTGGCTCTGAGCATGCCTTCGCCTGTTACACCATGCAAACCTCGTTTCGTTATCCACCTGATTAGGTCCTTCAAATATGTTATCCTTTGCTTTCCCCTGTCTCTCTTTCCCTCTATCTGGCCTGTTAGTATCAGGTACTCCAAGCCATCCTTGACTCAATGCATGACCAAGGAACTTTAGCTGTCTCTTCCTGATGCTCAGTATTATTTTCCTTTTTGTTTCCATCCTTTCCAAAACCTCATTATTGTTCACATACTCGATCCATTCGCAGCATCCTTCTCTAGAACCACATTTCATTTGCTTCAAGTTTTTTCTTCATCTTTGATGATATTGTCCAGCATTCACTGCCATATTGAAGAATGGACAGCACGTAACAATCCAGTACTCTCTTCCTTGTTTCTATCGAAATTGTCCTGTTTCTTAATACCTTATTCAACTTCTGGAATGCTTTCTTCGCCATGCCAATTCGCCTTCGGATATGCAGAAGAGAAGTAATACTTGATGAAACATTATTTAAATTGTTTGGATTGTTGACCTCATATTTTTGCCATATTTATTGTTGGGGATCAACCCTTTATTGCACAATAAATGGACTCGTCTAAAGCGTACATATAATCCTGCCTAAAGAGAACGACAAAGAGTTTGTAGCAAGAGTTGAGTCGTTGAACCGTCGCTTAGTTGGTCAGTTAGAATATAGACCCATTACGAAGACATACTTCTTCTTTACAAGATTGTATATATTCATTCTTACTAAGAGTATTCTTGGTATTCCTGTATTTACTAACCCACGTTCCAGGTTGTATATATTTTTGTTCAATATAACTTCCATTTTATCTCTCCATATCTGTTTATGTTATTATTATTTTCTGTGGTTTCTGAACAAGAATCCACATTTATAACGTTTCTTCCTTTGTATGCCCCAGCCTTCTACACGTGTTAACAAATTTGAACCGAACCTGTATTTTGATTACTGGGATCTAACTGACAGTTAATATCAATGCAAATTTCACAAACTTAAGGAATCAGAGCATATGATAGGTTACAAAAATCTCTTAAGCCTACTAAGCATAGAAATGAATATGGGAATCCGAAGTGACAATCATTAGCTTCAAAAACTGCAATATAAAATCTAGAAAAAATAGTTACTAAGATATTGTTTTATAAATCACTAAAATGTCTATACTGATGTCCTCAAGGGAAGAAAACCCAGTGAATATAAGCGTTGGGTAAATCCGGTGGCTTGGCCCATAGTTTTGTGTATTCAATACCTGGCTACAACAAATAGCTTAGTTAAAGGGAGGTAACTACATGACAACCGAAAGTGGTTTAGCAAGTGAAATGAGAATGATATACACCTGTGCTCGAAATAAAAGTTTTATAATCCCTAGCCCCTGAAGACTGAAAAATGAGGTAATAAAGATGAGGACAACAGTCTGATCAATGTAAATATCACCTCATCTCAGAAGTATAGACAAAATTGATTAAATAATACTGTTTCTATTCTTATTAATCAAAGCGGCACACAAGCAAGGCAGTATAGTCATTAAGACTGAGCGAATTACAGAGTAATAGGGAGGCATGTTTTCCGTATCACCAATATCGTTATCCAATGTCAAGCCTGGTCAGTAACTAGATGAATGACCGCTTAGGAATAACATGTGCTACAAGCTTGGATTTGCTGGTAGTGTAATGGATAACGGCCGGGAGTGAGAAATCGGAGTGCAGAGTTTCAATTACAGCCGGCTTCATTATATGCCCTTACGCACGAAGCTCTCAACTCCCTTTTATTTCTTACGTCTATGGTGCTAGTTAATAGGATTGTATCGGTAAAATCATTATTATTAAAAAAAGAGTCTTAAAAATCTAAAAGTATTTTTGATTTTAAATAACTAGGGATAAATGTTAAAAACAAACGAATGAATCATTAATAGAAATTCACATATTATATTACAGCCCTAATGTAGGAAGAAAAAGTGTCACACTCACCTGTTATTACTGATATGTAATGAATGCAATTAGAACTTTATTTTTAATAATCTCTGACATAGACAAACGTTGCTAAATTCTAGCAAGTCTAAAGGTTTATAAAGCGTATGATGCCCCACGTTTATTAGAAGAATATCTTTAACAATGGATATGATGCCTGAATAATTTTGCCACCAATGAAAAATTTATAATGTCATATGATAATTGTATATAACACTCGCCTCGTTACTTTGCCCGACTGTTACGCACTACCAATTCTTCATGATTAATAGACTATTCTGTTTTGATCACGGGGAGAGGCAAAAGACGTATCAGAGATGTTATTTATTTTCCGTGCAAGGAAGAAAGAAAATAGGACAGAAAGTTAGAAGAGTTTAATGTCTTCTGCTAGTATCTCATAAAAAATGGACTATTCCGTTTTGATAGCATGCAAAGACAAAATACATATCAGAGACGCTACTTGGTTTCAATGAAAGAAAATAGCAAGACAGACAGAAAATAAAAATAATGAAAATGTTTAATGTATCCTTTTAACAGCTGATAAATAATTAATTATTCCGTTTTGATTTCGTGAGATAATTAAAAAAAACATCAAGGACGCTAATTAGTTTCAATCAGTAAACGAAAGAAAGGAGGAAAAATTTAACATTTGTTTCAGTGAAATAGGAAAAAGTGTCAATGACAAATATTTTCATTTTGTTGTAATCTCAAATGGTTATTGAATGAGAAATGATCAAAATGGAAATTAGAGAATGAAATAATAATCATTATAACATAAACAAAATAAAATACTTACCAGCGGCGTGAAGTAGACAACCACTGCCAGTGATTATCTTTCCTTAGACAGCGTATCGGTAATTAGCTATCACTCTACTTGCGCCAAAATGTAACACAAGTCCTTTTTAATGTGGCTATCGGGTCGTCGAGTTCGAATACCATTTGATTTCCTCGCATTCACTTTCGCACATATAACATATATCAATCCGTCTCTTCTTTCCACTTATGGGTTAACAGGACAGATTAGGTTCTATAGCCTGGCTGTCAACCAGTCTACCACAGAAAGTAATGGCAAAATACTGCGAGATAATCCTCTGACCAGTCAGTCATGTCTCGAAAGAGACATGATCGCCAAAGCATTTATCACGTATGGCACTTAACTGACTGAATCTTGAGCCATATAGCTTGGACAAAAATTAAATATCTACTTTTTCCTAGACGACACTCTACCATTCGGCGGAGTCTCATCTGGATTACACTCCGCTCGAAAGCTGAGAGGGCGACAGTGTCAAATTGGCGTTTGATCAACGTTAATCGCTATAAGGCAATATCAGTATTTCGATGCCGCCCCACTTGAAACAAAATCTGGCAAAATATCTTTTTAATGTTGTTAATTCGAACCATATTGTTTTGGTAAATTTAGATTTCGAATTTTTCCCATATAAGACTCTATCCTTCAACGGAGCCTCGTCTAGGTTACACACCTCCTGAAGGTAGAGAATCCAACAATGTCAGAAATGCGTCTGAGGGAAATTAATCATTAGGCGGCAAAATCGCCCCTCCTTACAATAATGTCCAACGCATTTATGAGTATTGGGATATACCCATTATGTTCATAGGTACGTATATAAGACATTTGCATATCCGTACATATTAAAATAACAAGCGTTCATTATTTTTATCACAATACTAGCATTACACCCGCCGTTGCTCGGGTGTAATGAAAGCTTTAAAACTAATCCATGGTGCTGTAGACTCTTTGGACGTTGGTACGAAAGACTAAAAAGCAATAGTCGTTTTCAGTTAACGCGAAACCGTAGACTGAAGAAAAATGAATGGATGTAAGTCAAATTTTGATTTCCTGGTATCGATATCAAATAAGTATTTTTCGTCGTAAACTGAATTTTGAAGACGAAATAAGTCCTCTGAGTAAATGTTATGATGGCTGAGACTAAGAACTAAAATTTACCTACTAACAGCCAAACCCGAAACAAAAACTAAAATAAAAAGGCATACAGGCAGATAAACAGACACCCACACAAACATCTTGCCTTATATATATATATATATATATATATATATATATATAATCGATTTTCTGCACTATTGTAAGAACTACAGCCTTGAATCTTCTGAATATTGTTTCTTATGTCTTTGTCTATGAGTCTATCAAATTTGATTAAAATCGGACCACTCCTTCTATAACCCGATTTTTTCGATTATCGATTTTCGATATTTATTGGGGGTACCTCGACACAAAACCCAGTTACGAACACTTGCAGACGCTTATAGTAAAACTGTGTAAATTTTCAAGAAAATCGGTTCAGCGGTTTCGGAGTCTATAGGTAACGGACACACAGAGACACACACACGCAAAGTTCCATTTATATATTAGTTTAGATTTTGTTGAAGTTGAAAAGCTCATTTATTTAACTACGCGATAGAAAGCATTCTACAGATTTTTCATTATTGTATAACACTTTGACATGAAGGGTTAAGTTTTATAAGAAATATATAACATAGGAAAACCGTAAAATTTTCATTGGTTGAGATTAGTATCATTTACTTTTTTCATTTTATCTTTATTCACTACGCCTTTTCCTTCGTTCCACTCTTTTATTTGAAATTGTAGTGTTTTGCATGCATCTTTTCTCTTACAGTGTTTTCTTTTTAGTTCACTCTCCGTCTTTGTATATACGCTTTCATCTTTTTTATTCACATTAATCGCCATACACATCGATCTTACATTTAACGTCTAATTTTGTCTTCACCTGATCTTGCTTTCTTCCTGTCACGTCCGAACGTAAATATCTCGCTTTTTCATCCTTTATCAATCACATAACGACAATGACTCCTTCAACAAGGACAGATAAGACATTTATATGGCATCAATCACAAACTCAGTACAGAATTACGCCCTTGCTCTCGGCAGAATGAATGGCACAAAAGACACACGACGTTGACTAAGATGCCCACACGACGACACACCTCAAAATCAGCTTCGAAGTCATTTTCAATCTGGCTTCTTTCAGAAATGACATATTATTAGAAAGACACAAATCCGAGTGGATTAACAAAAGCAATCAAGTATAAGACAGAAATCGCACAGGAGAAATACATTTTCAATATTGGTAATCCCAAATAGATAGAATCAAAGAAAAAAATGATATGTCAAAATGAAAAAAGGGAATAAGTCAGTCGAATTATTGACAATTCGATCATTTTTTTAAAGTGTAGAGCATTTCTTAGAACAATGCATATATAATAAAAATGCAATAAAAATGTCTAATTTTTAGGAGACAGGGACATTATTTTCTAGGAGGGTAGATTTATTTACGTCAGAGTTAACTCTTTTAGCGTATATTAACGACTGTAGATATTAATAAGGTCGTTTTTATTACAAAAGGCACCACATGTGGCAACTCACAACAAGATTTATCGCAACTCTATATAAATTACTAGCAGTATAACCCGGCGTTGCTCGGGTGTAATGAAAGCTGTAAAACTAATCCATGTTCCTGGAGCTCTGACGCTTTGGATGTTGGCACGAAAGACTAAAAAAGCAATAGTTGGTTCCAGTTAAAGGGAAACCGTAGACTAAAAAAAAATGAATGGATGTAAGTCAAATTTTGATTTCCTGGTATCGATATGAAATTTTCTGCACTATTGTAAGAACTGCAACCTTGAAACTTCTGAATATCGTTTCTAGTGTCTTTGTCTATGAGTGTATCAAATTTGATTAAATTCGATTTTTTCGATTATCGATTTTCGATATTTATCTTGGGTACCTCGTCACAAAACCAAGCTAAGAACACTTGCAGACGCCTATAGTAAAACTGTGTAGATTTTCAAGAAAATCGGTTCAGCCGTTTTGGAATCTATAGGTAACGGACACACACACACACACACACACACACACACACACACACAGACAAAGTTACATTTATAAATAAATTTAGATTTTATTATATTTAAATTGATAAGCACAATCTTTACGAAATCGAATACTATTTCTGCTGTACATTAAAAGATCCTGGATAGAATACATATAATGATCCGCAATGTTGTTTGTATTGAGCTGGTATCTCGTCTTCACTTACTTTCTCACCTCTGTAGCGTAGCTTCCCTGTGCTTTTTATGCAAATACTTTCATGATAATTGTTCTGATGTAATTCCATCTATGGTACCAAAAATGTATGAATTGAGGCGAACTACTTGATTGTCGGCAAAATCTCACCAATTCACAGCTGAAGTTGTTAGACGTAACCGTAAATTATATGCTAAACGCTTTTTTATAGGACTTACCGCTCGTGAAATTCTCTCAAAGTTTCTTCTTTTACAGTTAAGCTTGATCTTCAAAGATTTAAATGCAGTATCGATTTGTTTTCTTTCCTTTTATTATTCTCAAATCTTTTATAATGTTTCTTCACTTTCTTATATTCTTTCACGCTATATAACTTCCCGTGTCTTCGTGACTTTATTGTATTGAATGGGGTGGAATTATTTCGAAAATTTGACTGTCTTGTGTGCGTATATATAAGAAGTACAGGTGCCAGCATATAGACAGGGCCTCTGGTGGTCTGACATCTGGCCTATGATGGATTTTAGGCGCGATTCTATATTTGGTGGCTATGTGAATACGTCCCATTCCAACACACTGATGCATTGAAAGTAAAATATATTCTGATATCACTTTGGGTGAGCCCAATATATTTTAAGATCAACACAGATCAACATTTACAGAGTATTGATTGATTCAGACATAATGTATTTTCTGTCATGAATCACTAATGGCATTAATGTTACTGAAATAACTCAATCATAGGGCTTGTATTTAGCAGCAAACAATCTGCTTGCAAACCATTAATCTACAAGGAGAATTCCCTTTTTGAAAACACACTAATTCGTAGAATAATTGGTCACGGTTAAGTGTAATTGGCAAAAATGACTAACAAACGAAATTGAGAAAATTTCCAATACACAGGAACACAAGAAACAAAAGAAAATGGCAACGCAATAACAAACAATATATATATATATATATATATATATATATATATATATATATATATATATATAAGAAAGAGTAAGGCAGACACGTTATTTCATGGTAAATCAGAGGTATGGCCTATTTCAAGTGAATCATGATCAGCTTCCGTCTTTATTGTACAAATGATTTTACATGTGTAAAATCCTTTCTACATGTGTAAAATGCTTTCTCCACTAAAGACGGAACCTGATGGTTCGCCTGAAATAGGCCTATACATCCGATTCACACACACACACACACACACACATATATATATATATATATATATATAAGAAAAATTAAGGCAGGCATGTTATTTCATGGTAGATCGGAAGTGTAGGCTTTATTCGTCCTTATTGTACAAAGGATTTTACACGAATCCTTTATACAATAAAGACGGAAGCTGCTGATGGTTTATTTATATATGTTTAGAGCTATCTTAGAGAGTTATCCTACCACTGTATGTACAGGATACTCCTTTTGATTCTTCTATATCTACACCGCATCCTGATATATATATATATATATATATATATATATATATATATATATATATGTGTGTGTGTGTGTGTGTGTGTGTGTGTGTGTGTGTGTGTGTGTGTGTGTGTGTGTGTGTGTGTGAGTGTGTGTGTGTGTGAAAAGTGTATGTATATAATTATAAATATCAATATATATATATATATATATATGCAATTTGTTATATATATTATATTGTTTTTATATTATATATGCGTGGTACTTATTTAAAAGCGCTCAATATCAGTGAGAGAGCTGACATATTCATATAGGTAGCTGTGAGTTTGTAACCCTGCGTTTCAGGCTCTTGCGATCGTCAGACAAACTGATCAATTTTTTAAAATTGGTTATATGTAGTGTTGTGTATATTCGTGTATTATTGTGGAAGTGGGGGAAATCTGACGTCATGACAGACGCAGACATTTGTGGAAGTGGGGGAAATCTGTCGCAACGACAGACGCAGATATATATATATATATATATATATATATATATATATATATATATATATATATATTTGTACACCCATCAACGCGCGCAAGGACTCACATGCATACGCACGGGCGTTCGTTCACTGAGGCTTGCATAAACATACACATGCGAATCGTGCGGGGTTCGGTATATATATGTATATGTGTGCCGTTGCACACATACATACGCATTCGGTTGTTGGACAGTTGTCGATTTCTCGTACGTACATATGTACTTTTGATGGGTTCTGTGTGAAACTATTATAGGTAAGAATTGCTATTATTTTATTTAAGGCTGTTTTGCTATTTTTTGTTTTAAAGTCGGTTATTGGCTTGTTTTTTTAATTTTTTGTGGTTGCGTATATTTAAATGGTAGAAATTCTAATTTGTAATGCTTGTTAGTATTTATTTGTAGTGTATTAATTATTAATTTTACTATGGCAGAGACGTGTGATTTTTTTATCCATTATAATTGTGATAATAGGTATTTATTTTCATGTCTGCATTTGGAAATTAGTTCTGATCTCATGTTTAGTAAGTTCTTTTGTGGGGTATGAGATATAATTGCTACTTTCTCATGTAGGCAAGGTAGGCATTTTTTTGTAATGTTGTTGTAGGCAGGTGCTTTTTTCAGTATTTTCCAGGTTATTATTGGTGAAATATTTCTGTCTTTTAGTGACCGAAAGAACTCAATTCATTTCTGAAAAGTCACTCATATATATATTTATATGTATGCATACTTTTCCTTGAATATGATTGAGAATTTACTGCGGTTAAATTCTTTTTAAATTTTTCTCATGTTCTCAAAATGTTTTCTTTTTATGGACATAAATTATGTATAAATAATCCATATAGTCTAATTCAAATGTAAAAATAAGTATAAAATAATGAAAGTATTGATAATAAAAAAGAAAAATCTAACATACAATACTAACAACCTATGGACACGGCAACCACGAGGTGACTCTGTGTGTGTGTGTGTGTGTGTGTGTGCTGGACAAAGCAACAGTAATAAAGCAAAAAGCTCACGAAGTAAGAATGATAATAACACGCAAATGTGATACAGTCACGTGACTGTCGCATTCTGACTTCAAGACAAAAAGAACAAATAGCAAATAAGACCGACAATTCGCCTCTCTTATTTGTTAGGAAGAAATCCCAGCATGCCTCTCTCCAATTTGTTATAAATTTGCGTAGAGGAATGTTTTTAGCGATCAGTCTTATTGGATTAGAACCAAAATAATTTCCTTTCACCGGTCATAGGTTACACGTAATAAAACGATTTTCTGCTATTCCTTTTTATTAATGAAGGTCGACCAAGAAAGAATGTAAACAAGCAACAAATATTTGAGGGGAAATTAATAAATCTGCTATTTACTGGTGACACATTTCAAAGACAAATATTATTTGTTTTTCAACATAAACTTTCTTGTCAATACATTTAATCATTGCACTATGCACTATAAAATTTTCTTGTCAAACTTTTGCTAATGTCTACGTGTTAGACAATAAAGTTACTGGTCTACATTTATAAGTCAGTCAGTTAAGTGCCATACGTGAAACACGCTTGGGCGATCATGTCTCGAAAGAGACATGACTGACTGGGCAGAAGATTATCCCGCAGTAGGTTGCCATTGCTTTCTGCGGTAGACTGGTTGCCAGCCAAGGATATAGAACTCAACTGTCCTGTTATTTAACCCATAACTAGAAGGAATAGACGGATTAATACCCTTTTCCAAGGGTATTTGCGCGTAAGTGAATGCAATGAATTCAACTGGAATTCGAACTCGGCTCCCCGATTTCTCGTTCCGAGCCAATATCCACTGCCCCACAACGTACATCCGCACATTTATAAGTATTAATCCTAAATTAACTATATCGATATCTTACAATTTTAAAAACCAAGTAATTACTTTAAAACTATCAATATGCCTATATTCATACATGTAATAAAGTTCACTAATACAAGGTCAGGAATCCAGTCAAAATAAAGAGTTATGCTCAACGGGTAAAGTTTAAAGGGGCGTGTGTATTGAATAGAAGAGAAGCAAATTATGGATACCAGTGGGGAAGATGCCGCCTGAAAACTTGACTGAAATTAGTTAGCCATATATGTGGGATTTTGTCCAACAAATTGTCAGTCCTTGAAAAAATAATAATTGGTTGGTTGAAATATAATAGAAGCGTTCATTTTAAATACGGGATAAATTATGATTATTCCGCATCGAAGAAGTGATAATTACTCTCTTTGATATACCCTGGCGGGACTAAAAGACAAAACACTTCTGAACATTTACAATAAAAATATCAATGGATTTCTGACAGGTTTGCAAAACTGTATGAGCTGGAATCAGGTTGAAGTGTAGAAAAGGAGCCATTGTCTGTGCGATCCAACAAACGATTTTGAACTTTCCTTATCATGGAACGTGAGTCACGAGCAACTCGCAAACAATTATCACATCAATTATCGATGATTTAAAAACAGAATGAATGAGTCACATGCTACTAAGAAATCATAAAGAAACCGACCATTTTCCAAATTCTTTAGTTATGGTACTGTTAATATTAGCTATGTCCTTATAAAGAAACATTGGTAATTTATTGTTTGTTGAAACTTATAAAATATTTTCCTAAAATAATTTTCAGGAAAATTAGTAGTGCATGCGCAGTAACTTTTATTTCTGAAAATATGAAAAGTTGACACCATTATTATGTTTGTCTGTATTTTTGAGATAAGGTATTGTAAATATTTACATTATTTACAGTACTCAGAACTGTGTCCTCATATTTGTTGCCATTGTCACAACGTTTCTGTTAATATAAAGTACCGAATTTTCTCAGGATGTGTCTATATTTCTGTGATAAGTTATTACATACATTTTCTCTTACAATATTCGGACTGTTGTCTTGATATTAATAGCTAGATTGACGACGTTTCGGTCGTCGTACGTTCTTACCTTTTTCAGGTGACTGAAAATGGTTATTGAGACATTAGTTGTATAAGCCCCAAAGATTCATACAAGAATGTATTCAAGGACACATGGACCAATGGATTTTATATATCCTTACCATCACCGGAGTATTTCCATTTTCTCCAATACCATCGTTCCAACTTTAGATTTTATATATACTGTTGAGGAGCATGTTCCTTGTCTTGTCAGTTGCCTGACTTCTTTATGTATTTCTCCTTTATTAGTTTTGCTCAATGTCTCTACTTCGGCACATTTGTTGTTGAGTCTTTCTTTTTTAGCCTCTCTGCACTTGGTCATTATAATTAAATTTATTTATACGATAATAAGAAGTAAACACAAGTAATTAAAGGTATATTAATTTTCGAATTAATTATTTCATCTAAATTTAAATTTATGACGATATTCCTAAAAATTATTTACTTAATTTCAAAATAAAATTTTGCTGAGGTTATTTTAATGTTTTTACTTTTTCAGCTCAACATAGATTTATTTATCATGAAGGTTATTTGTGGTGTGGGCCGAAACGAACCTATTAATTTCTAACTCACTATTGGGTAATATCTTCCGCTTTTTTTCCAAAATCTTCGGGAAAGGGAAGTTGAGAATTTTAGAATGGCTTGAATAATCTCTGTTTATTGGAGTAGTAACGTTGTCTAAATTGTTCCATAGAAATTCCAATGTAAACTTGATTTTTTTTTTTTGTTGTTTTGCGGGAGATATTACATTTACCTTCCAATGGATAAACGTAGATTGAGCCGCAATTGCAAGAGTGTGGTATAGCACTTTTAATAATAGTTCTATCTAAATTCTTTAAAATCTGTCTACTGTGGGAATTAATAATATTATCTAATATCATCTGTATGCAAGAATAACTAATTTTAATAGTATTTCTATTAAAGATCCTGCATGGGGAATTTTTGTTATGAAAATGTTTTATTACCAATTTCAGAATATATATATATATATATATATATATATATATATGTGTGTGTGTGTGTGTGTGTGTGTGTGTGTGTGTGTGTGTGTGTCTGTGTCTGTGTGTGTGTGTTAATTTGCGTTGAGTACGGTGATAATGCCAATAAAACGAGATAATTGAATGGAAAGAAATTTCGAAGTTGCTGAATGCTTATTCCTAACAGTAAAGAATTGATAAACCTCTGCTCGTGTTCAAAATCTTCGCAAGGAGTGTGAACCGGACTATAATTTCTCATTATTGGAGTGTAACTATCTTTAACACATTAAGACTTGGCGGTGGAAAATTCACAGTCACGCTAATTTTACATTACATGTGTAAACCTAAAGTACATTTTTTAATTAAAATTATTTATGAAATATAAAACTACGTACAACCAGAAATATTCTGCTGCTAATTAAGTATACACATAAATAATCAAGTCTTATCTTGGGAACATGAATAAAAGTAGAGTGAACTATCGACAAGAGTCTTTCAAATAGGTTGTGTGTTGTGGTGCAGTGAATATCGGCTCTGAACGAGAAATCGGAGAGCCGAGTTCGAATTCCATTAGAATTCGTTGCATTCAGTTACGCGCAAATGTTCTTGGGAAAGGTACTAATCCGTCTCTTCTCTCCAGTTATTGGTTAAATAACAGGGCAGATTGGGTTCTATAGCCTAGGCTGGCAACCAGTCTACCACAGAAACCAATGGTAATCTACTGCGGGATAATCATCTGCCCAGTCAGTCATGTCTCTTTCGAGACACGATCGCCCAAAGCATATATCACGTATGGCACTTAACTGACTGAATGTCTTTCAAATTGTGCTAGATAACATTTCTGTTAAACTGTGAAAATGATCTAGACTCTTTTTCGCCACGATGACACAAAAGCTATTGTTTTGATTTATTATTGGGACTGTAACTCGATACTGGAATATTTCACAGGTAGGGCTAAGCCAAAAATACTTCAACATCCGTGATTAGAAATTAGGCAGGATAAATGAGGCAATCTAAGTGTAAAATTCAGCATATGGTTGGTCATGCCTGTTTGAGAAAAGGAGGCATGACTCAAATGTCACAGATAAAACGTGTGTTGTCATCATCCAAGGGTATCACATTTTCCGGCTCTTTTGCTTTTGTAAGCCTGTATCGGATTATTATTCTCAGAGAATTACTCTTTAAATATATTCTTTTGATTTTATATTCATTTGAATTTAGCAACAGAATCATTATCCAAATTATTTTGATAGATTTTAAAAGCCATGAATGATTTGTCTAGTGAATTCTTAAAATAGGATTTTTGCTTATTTTCTATACATTTACATCTTTTTATCTCTTAATAGACATCTTAGGTTTACTACGCACTTATCGTCTAATTTTGTTAAATGATCTGTCCAGTGCACCCCCACACACACACACATATTCAGGATGGAGCACAAAAAAGGGATAAAATAAAATAACATCTGTCCAAACTGGTAGCGTTTTGAGTTTGCGCTGGAGTAATCTTCACTTTGTGGGAAAACAAATTTAAATCACTGTAGATAATTTGGCGCAGAAATTTCCTGGAAATATTCACTTTCTGTGACAGCTGTCTGGTAGATTTGTGATGCGTCTGTTTCAACTAGTCATTGACGTCTTGAACATGAGATCTGATTTTTAGCCACAATGGATTTGTTACTGTTAACCACACTTCGAGTGTTTATAAACTTTTCTACCAAACGTGTGATCGTATAGTGAAAGGAATTATCTTCACAGGATATTCGCATCAAAATTGCAGTTTGGCACCGGCGTCTTAGAAGATGTTGCCGGAGCGAAATAGAGCATGACATCAGATTATCTTAGGCATTCCGTAATTAAATTCAGAGTTTTCCTTTTCTTAATCTCGTTACCAAACATGGTTATAGAGCCAAGAATGTCCTATTATTTAACCAGATTTGGAAGTTTTGAATTAGGAATATTTTCTTCTACTATACTGGCTGCCATCTACAGATATAGAACTCAGCTTGTCCTGCTATTTAACCATGTTTTGAGTTTTTAATATATATATATATATATATATATATATATATATATATATAAATGCAGACGACAATTCTACTCCTGCAGCTTCTTCTCTCGCACTTCCCACCTGTGGAACTCGCTCCCATATTCTTGCTTTCCTGATAGCTACAACCTCCAGAAATTTAAATGCAATGTCAATACTCATCTACTAACCACTGGAATCTAGCTCTCTCCCCAACCCCGTATAACCTTCCCTTCTTTCCACCTATGTATCTATCATCGCACCTGCATTCTCAGCTTTCTATTGCGCCTTTCTAACTAGTTTGTACTCCTCACTCTTTTCTAATTAATCTTTTTACAGTTATGTAGCATCCAGCGCATCAGTGGCATTTCTGCCTTGCTCGGGGTGAAATGATTAAAAAAATTATATATATTTATGATATTATGTATATTATGAGTGGTGTTATTTCAGTCAAGACGACTCCTCGCCGGAAAATTTAAAATATTACAATAATGTCCTCACGAAAATACTCAGTTGGCCTGACTGTAATAATAATTAAGTGGCAAATTTATCCACATTACTTCTATTAATGCTCTTTCCTTTCCGTGATATCGAGCATTTTCTCCCAACCAATATAATTGCCTGAAATCCATTTTTCCACAGCAAACGACTGAAAGAAGTTTTAGAAATAAACACTATTATATTTTAATAGTATATAGATAGATAGATAGATAGATAGATAGATAGATAGATAGATAGATAGATAGATAGATAGATATTAAAAAACATTTGATTTTTCGGTTTGGAAAAAGAGTTTGTAATTTTTACATTTGTCGAAAGTATTTTTGCATTTATTACCGTTTTATCAGTGTTGAGTGTTTTTATATATATATATATATTTCATATTTCTGTAGATAATGTCTATTCAGCTCTCTATATTTAAATTTTTGATACTCTATATTAATTAGGTACATTTTTGTGACTATCCTTTCCATTTCTATCGGCATGTTATTTTTCTATTATATATATATATATATATATATATATATAGCGTGTTTGATACGTTTGTTCTTTTGTACACGGAAATGTAATATCCGTGACTAAGAAAACGTAAAGTCCAGGTATCTCTTTAAAATCTTTTTACAAAAACTAATTAACAATTGCTTTGATGTTTTATCTCATGAAAATCCTCTTTGCTATGCATGCTTTTTTCTTTGTAGAGGTAATTCTGCTGAATGTTTCACTCTTAGAAATACAGAGGTAAATGCAAGATTTAAAATTCATTTTTAAGACGCATTTAATTTCGAGAAATAAATCGTATATAGCTTTAAGGTAGTTTTTTCTGTCGAAGTGAATTCAAATATAGCTGATATATATATATATATATATATATATATATATAAACAGAGAGAGAGAGAGAGAGAGAGAGAGAGAAAGAGAGAAAATAAGAGTAATAGATGGAGAGGTAGATTTCCACCTAATGAAACAGTTATAAATTCATCTGGATTCATAAACGTTCAATTCTGTGTTGAGTTTCCTCTATTAAACTTTTTATTTGTATGGTAAATATCAATTGAGCTCTCTATTTTTATTTATTTAATATTTTATATTAATTAGACAAATCTTCTGCATTACCATTTCCTCTTTTACGCATTTGTCATTTTCTGATATATATATCAGCATGCCTTGTGGGCATAGACAATTGTAGAATAACACTCTCAGAGAGTCTAAACGTATATGTATATAAATACATATGGAGCAGATATAAGAAAAATTAAGACAGACGCGTTATTTAATGGTAATTCGGAAGTATAGTCCTATTTCAGGCGAGTCAACTTCACCTTCCGTCTTTATTCATCAAAGGATTCTACATTCTGTCTTAATTTTTCTTATATATATATATATATATATATATATATATATATATATATATATATATAACTACAACGAAAGAATGCCGCGAACTGAAGACAAAGTTTGGAGTATCTTGTGAACCTAAATAAAGCTTCAATTTAAATGAAAATGTGGACATCGTATTTGTTGTGGGATCGCCCCTTTTTTTATACAAGAATGGACTCGCCTGATGTATAGCTATAATCCTGCCTATACCGAGTAGTTGGCTACTATGATACTGTCAGCTCTCTGACTTCGGGTAGAGACTGCTATCTGCTTTTGAGCAGAGAGCACTAACCCAGTCGTGTTTCCGTCGAAGGGTAGAATCACGACTGCGGAAAAAATAGACAAATATTTTGGCCTGGCTATATGGCCGGGAAGATCCACAATAAAATGGCTTTGTGTCACATCTAGTCTTGCGTGGGAAGGTTGGTAAATACCGATGCAAAGCAGTTGTTGAGTGATAAAGCAGTTACTTAGTCAGTAAATTGTTTCAGAGATAGTTGGAGTTGTTTGGATATATACACATTACCCGGATATACTACTTCTCTTCAAGAATGTATATAATACTTCTTCTTCTTTTATGTAGCTTGTCCTTTCAGGACGTAGGCGATCATGGCCTTCCACGTCTGCCTATCCCTGGTGGCTCTTAGCACGCTTTCTCCTGTAACGTCTCTCAACCCCCGCTCTGTCATCCAAACGCTCAGGCCTTTTAAATATGTTATCCGCTGCTTTCCTCTGTCTCTTTTTCCCTCTATCTGGCCTGTTAGTATCAGGTTCTCCAAGTCCTTCTTCCTCATTGCATGTCCCAGGAACTTTAGTTGTCTCATCCTGATGCTCAATATTAATTTCCGTTTCATTTCCAAAACCTCGTCATTGCTCAGATGCTTCGTTCACGATTTTCAGCTGTTTCAAGTGTTCCCTTCATCTTTGTTGATATTGTCCAACATTCGCTGCCATATTGAAGAACTGACATCACATAGCAATCCAATACTCACTTCTTTGTTTCTTGTGAAAGTTTACTGTGTCTTAATACTTTACTCAGCTTCTGGAAGGCGTCTTTCGCCATGCCGATTAACCTTTTCATCTCTGTGTTGCACTTTCCATCTTCAGTGAGAACACTTCTCAGATATTTGATTTTTCGTACCTGCTTGATTTTAACACCCACCACCCGTATTTTGCACTTTGGGCTGTTTTTTTTTTGCTGATGACCATGCATTCGGTTTTCTTGCTATTTATTTGTAATCCCTTCATGTCACTCTCTTCAGCTATCTTCTGTAGGAGGTCCTACCGTTTTTTCAGTGTCTGCAATCAGCACTGTGTCGTCTGCGTATTTTATGTTGTTCAGATTGTGACCTCCAATGACAAATCTTGGCATAGCATCTATGGTCCTCAAAATATTCTCACTGTACAAGTTAAGTAAATCCGGTGAAAATGCACATCCCTGTCTTACGCCTTTTTCTATCTTTGTATAACTGCTGAATTCGTTACCTGTCCGTATGCAGGCAGTTTGCTGCCAGTAGAGATTCGTAATTACCCTAATGACTTTCCCGCATATATCGAGCCTGCTGAGCATCCCCATCAATTCTTTGTGACGCATTTTGTCGAACGCTTTTGCATAGTCAATAAAGCACAGGTATAAGTCCTTCTTCTTTTGTATTGCCCTTTTAGAGAGCATCCTAATAATAAATGTGGCGTTCCTTGTCCCAGTGTTTTTGACAAACCCGCACTGCTCTTGTCCTATCTCTGGCCTGATTCTACTTCTTGCTCTATTCCTCAGTATTCTAACGACCAGTTTCGTAATGTGACTCATTAAGCTGATAGTTTGGTGTAGTTCACACTTGTTTGCATCTGGCTTCTTAGGCAATGCTATGAAAATGGATTTGCATAGGTCGTCTGGCATTATACCACTTAATTATTCTACTAATAGTATTCCTGATTTGACTAACCTGTGTTCAAGTTTGTATATCTTATTTAATATAACTTACATTTTCTATCTTCATATCTGTTTTTGTTATTTATTATTTTGTGTAGTTTCTCACTCGGAATCCAGAACAATATTAAAATCACCTCACAACCCAAGTCAAAATAGATAATATACGAAGAAAAGAAAAACTAGGAAAAATCTCAAGACACGATGTAAAAAATTTGACAAAATTACCGACTCATGGATACAGAAGAAATCATTTAAAATAAAGAATCAAAAACTCAAAATGTAGGGCAACTTAATGGACGAAAGAAATTTAAGATTTTAAAATGCTATCAAAAATAAAGTAACTGCCACATTTAAAGAAGAGGAAAATCGCTTCATACCAAGAACATTTCAGGAAACATTAACGTCTCATGACTCTGAAGAGCAAAAAATAAAAATAAAAAAGAGACCCTGGGCTTAACCAAATTACAGGCTGACATAATACCAAAAACAAGAACTTACTAAGAAACAAAATCCTAAACAAAACACATACCCAGGAAATCATTATAAAAACAAAAAGAGAAGTATACATTTCAGAGCATACTATCACGCACAAACGCATTCACACATCAGTTACTCTAACAGTCATACCATCAACTAACTAACGGACTCACACAACAAATATATATTTCATAATAACAATTTTAATATTCACGCACCTCACATCCACTCATGGAATACACTCACCAAGATGTAGCAGGTCACCCACCAACTAGCCAACGTTACGGGCAACTATTTAATGACACAAACAGACACAACTACAAATCATTCCCCATAACGCAAAATGGACGACACTACTACTACAAATCTCACTATAAAAATATAATCACCCACCCAAGATCATGCAGATATGCTAACACCATATTTTCCAACACAAACCTCTCAAGAAATTTCAAGACATATAAATAGACGTACCACACCAACTAAAATGCCTTTTTAGAAATTCCGGTCCGAAGGAAAAGACTAATTTAAAAAAATAAAACACCCATTATTATTAATCTTTCCTCATATCCTTTAGGAGAACGGAAAATAAACCTTCTAAAGTTATGTCTGATATTCTGTCCCGCCCTAAAAATAACATTACAGACATAAAAACTTCTTTGAAAAAATTTTGAACACAGATTTTAAAACAATCACAAACCTCATAGCAATGTCTCTCCCAAACAAAAATCTAGCATTAGAAACATCCGTGAGAACAATGACATAATAGTAAAAGAAGCAGATAAAGGCAGTGCTGTAGACATTAGAGAAAAAACTTACTACAAAACAAAAATATTCAAATATGCTAGGAGACGAAAAGAACTACAGTTTAATCAACCACAATATAGATGAAAACATATCAAAAATTTAAAAATTCTGCCTTACACACAGTAGAATACTATCGGAAAAAGAAAAATATTCTCTACGTATGTTGTTTCAAAAAGTAACAATTTATACAGACTCCCAAAGATACATAAATCATAAAAAACAAACAATTAAAGCTGCTGCCTAGGAATAAAAATCTGAATATATTTACATCCAAAACTCTAATGGTCTTTAATTCAGACACATTGTAGCAGGGCCAGCCTGCGCAACAAGCAGACTGAGCAACCTAATAGATAAAAAATACAACCATACACAACAAAAATAAAAAGCTACATTAGCATATATATCCTAAGCTTCATGCCACATAAAGTAGACCTATGAACACTCATAATAACATTTGACGTGAACTACCTTTACAGCAACATACCCCATGAAATTTGTAAACACGAAGAAATACTTCCCACACGCTTAACAAAAGAATTTATTATACAGAGTATAGAACTAATTTTAGACAACAATTAATTCCAATTTAACAAACAAAATTACATTCAAACAACAGATGCCGCGGTTGAATCAAAAATATCATTGACATATGCAACACTCACACTAGCATATCTAGTAGAAAATCTATACAACCACATATGACACAAATATGGGCAATGGAATTCGCACCCGTATTCTTGCTTTCCTGACGGCTACAACCTCCAGAAATTTAAATGCAAAGTCAATACTCATCTACTAACCACTGGACTCTAGCTCTCTCCTCTCCCCTGTATAACCTTCCTTTTCTCTCCACCTATGTATCTGTCATCGCACCTGCTTTCTCAGCTTTCTATTGTTCCTTTCTAACTAGTTTGTACTCCTCACTCTTTTCTAATTAATCTTTTTACATTTATGTAACCCCCTGCACATCGGTGGCGTTTCCGCCTTGGTCGGGGTGAAATGATTAATATATATATATATATATATATATAAACATAATTCACTAAATAATGGAAGAGATATCTAGATGATTTTTTTATCCTTTGGAAATCAACATGGGGAGACATAAATAAAATACACAATCTACTCCAAAACTAGCAACCCAAAATTAAGTTCACACTAGAAAAAAGCTATAATGTATTGCTAATCCTAGATATGCTCATGAAAACAAAAAACAATTAAATCAACACAGACATGTACTATAAGCCACAGACACTCAAGAATACCTCCATATCATGAGTCACAACCGGAAAATTTGTCTAAAATCAATCTCCTACTTACTAGTACGACGAATTTGAGCAATAGTAGCTGACTAAACCCTTTGTAAAATACACCTAGAATAACTACGAAAACTTCCACAAATAAGAGGATACTCCGCTCTACTAATAAACAAGCGTTTCTAAATGGCAAAAAATAACATTAGCATCTCTCCTGAATCAAAATAAAAAAAATAAACAAAATAAAAATAACATGAAAAAGAAGAAAACATTCACGCATATGTCTCCACACACAACAAAAGAAACTCAGAATTATTTACAAAGATAAAAAGATCCATAGAATTAATGAACAAAAATGATAAAATAAAGGAAATATTAAAAAGAACTGAAATAATTAAAAGCAAACGCCAATACCAAAATGATAAAAAACGTACTAACCTCTTCGAAATTTGAGCAAAACACAACAGTGTGGGACACAAAATACAACAAAAATGGATATGGGTTATGCAACATAATCAGAGAAGGAAACTACTTCAAGTTCGATAACCCATCTACATTAATAATAAACACAAATCTGTGCTGAAACTCTAAAAATGTAATCTATGCTCTATAATGCGATAAATGCGCAAAATATATACGTGGGGACGACAAAAGGCCCGACAAAAATTATAGCCCTGCTTAAAAGTAACATTAAACCAGCCATCAAAAGGAAATTGTACCATTCTCAACATTTACACGAATGTAGTGGAGTTAAATTTAGCGTTATGCCTATCTATGAAAATGCAGATTTTGACACGTTCATGATGCAGGAAGAAATATTTATAAAAATACAAGCCTTAACCTATTTTCACAATATTTTGTCAAGTTGCTTAAAAAGAGGTTAATTTGTTAAGCTTGGCACTTTTCACTGAAATTTAGCTGGTCGAACTGATATAATACTTGAATTAAATTTACGATAGCACATTCAGTGAACATTTTTGTTTAATTTTCCTTTTTTTCCGATTAACATTCTTTTTTTAATTGTCAGGCGCGAAGTTGCTTAAGATTCAGTTCAGTCTGACTATCGCTCATATATTCTATTATTATATTAAAGAAATTGTTTCGTATTTTTAATGTATCTTGAAGTTAGATTACTATATCAAGTCTGAATCTTTCTGTCAGTATATATCATTCATACATATAAGACGACTATTCGTTCATGCATGGAATATTGCTACTATATATGATTTGGGGATCTAACTGTATATCTTCAGATTCTTGACACAGTACAAAGAACGGTCGGTAATGTAATCGATCCGGACCTGGCCTCTTAATTTCAGTCAATTTCTCTGCGACTTGAGATGACTTCTCTCTGTCCTTTCTACAAATATTTTAATGGCGATTGTTCTGAAGAGCTTTCCAAACATGGTGTCGATGGCATGAATTTATGCAAAGTTAAGGGATTGGCAACAAGGTGTTACCGTTTGAATTTTGAACTAGCTAAGTGCAACCAACTGTTTTCCTCGAATATTTTTGATTCTTGCAATTCTTGTCTTTTGATTTCTTGCTTCTCAAACACCTAAAATCAGCAGAAATTTAACTCCTACGCCAATTACTATCTTCTGTTTTCCGGAAATGTGTTTTTTTTCCTCATTAAAATTTAATTCTCTTTCATTCTCAGTACCTCATTTCGTTCTTGTATCATTGCTGCTTGGGGTAAAATGATTTTCAAAAGTTGATCTTATATTATCATTCGTTCGACCAATTCCGGTTATTCAAGAATGTGTCATGTCAACCATCACAGACATGCATCAAGGTCGGAAGACATTCTGTGTCATAATATAGCCAGTCAATGTAAGTGGCTGCTGGGCGACCACCTTGTCTTGCCCAATAAATAGGTGTCCAAAACAGTAGGTCACTCTATTAGAACTTACACTCTTTTTTCACATAGGCCAATCGTCCAGCTAAGACGCTTTGTCAACTCGGCAAAGAAAATTGTTGTTTAGCAAAAATTACATGTACAATATAGCAGAAAAATTCTTTATATTTAAAATGAATCACTTTTCGTTCGCGTAAAATTGATTTAGAATACAAATAAACTCTAAACTGACCAAATAATCTGACATAATGCAAATTAAGTGTATTGTGATTATCAGTTACGTAAATGCTGGAAGCATGTTATCTCATATGACTTCTTTATCCACTTTTAAATCTAAATAACGTGACCCTTCAGGACGAGGGCGATCATGGTTCTCCGCAACTTCCTATATTTTATAGATCTTCATATATTGTGTCTTTGTGCTACCTCACTTAGTCTCTTTTCTGCCAATTATTTACACAATCTCGCTGGGTAGGTTTTGCTCTACTTTACTCTGTTCCTCTTGCCTCCGATATAGCCTAAATGTATCAAACTGTCTCTTTCAGATGTTATGTATAAGGGCTTCTTATCTCTAAATTTAATAAGCTCTACAAAAAAATGTGTGAGGTGCCATGATCGCTCACTTCCAGAACGCTCATGTCATATAGGAAAAGAAGATGCCTGGACTTTCATTCATGCAAGTTTATGTAAAGAAAGAAAAAGAAACAAAAAACATAGATATACGAAAGAATAGCATTAGATTAGCAACAAAGTACACCGCAGTTCGGCAAGAGAAGATGTTAATGCCAGCAATCGGCATTTAAGTGTCTCTGAGGAATAAATACTCTACAAAAGTTTCAACATTAATACCACACTCAAGCGAATTCTATATTTATACATGATAGCACCAGAGGAAGAGATGGCATAGACGATATCAAGTTTCCAGACAGAAAATCTAAGACAAAATTGAGACAAGCACTAGAAAAAATCAAAATGCCTAAATCAAACATCACAAAGGAAGATAGACTGCCGAGCAAGATTTTATAGAATGAGACTAGTATGGTCATTAGTAAAAAGAAGAACCCAATGGACTAACTACAGACGGAAAATACTAAAATAAAGCACGTGAAGAAAAACAATACCTGGTAATTGTTCTTACAGAAGACGGAAAGTGTGATACTGAGAAACGAAGGTGAATCGCCATGGTCAACGATGCATTCCAGAAGCTGAGTAGAGTATTGAAAGACAGGAAAATACAAAGAGATGAGTGCTAGATTGCTATGTGCTATCTGATCTTTCATATGGCAGCGAATGCTGAACAACCTCATCAAAGATTAAGAGAGATTGAAGCAACTAAAATGTGGTTTTATAAAAGAATGTTGAAGATACAATGGACCGAGTATGTCAGCAATGATGAGGTTTTGAAGAGAATAGAAACGGAAAGGAACATCATACTTAACGTCAGGAAAAGATAGTTAAAGTTCCTGGAACATATAACGAGAAAGGTGTTGTGGGGTTATTTTCGCAGTGGAGTCTAGTTTTTGTGCTAAAGTCGGTCCCAATACGTTCGACGTACAAAATGTTAGAAACTTGATATAATATGTAATACGCAGTGTAATCTTGCCAGGTGGCTGACTACTTTCATATTCGACTAACTGTCGACTACTATCGTCCAAAATCGACTGACCACCGTTCCTCTTACTTCTCCTACTTAAGGTAGGTGGGAGAGTATATTCACTATAGAATAGGATGGTTTGGAAAATCTTATTCTCACAGATCAGTTAGAGGGAAAAAGAGACGAAGGAAAGCAGCGCGTAATAAACTTGATGGAATTGAGTAAGTGGATCGCTGAACGAGGTTTGTTTGAGGTAACAGAAGAAAGCGTGCTTAGATCCATTAGATTGATAAAGAGATATGAAAGGCTATGATCTCCTACATCCTGAAGGTACACGGAACATAGAAGAAGAAGAATCAGGATACTTCTAGATTACAAATGCAAAGCTTTAGTTGTGATGTGCAAATTTTAAATCTCCGAAAAATTGAAAAGCCTTGATGGGGATGTCAGTTATATGTAATATAAAAAGTATCCGATCCTAAAATTACGAGAGAAATTCATTACAGATTCTAAAAAATCAAAAACTACTACTTCACACTAAATAAATATAGACAGCTGACTCAAAGTTAGACAAGGCTCCCGCGCATATATGGTCTCCAAAGTTCCGAAATCTTAGTATTCCATTAAGATCGATAGTTAGTTGAAGGCTCACAGAATACTACCCACTGTGTTTATTTCTAGCGGATGTAGTTAATCCTGCAACAAGGAAATCTTTGTCCTATTTAAGAAAATCAGAAAATTTAGAGAGACTAAGTCGAAGGAGTTTTTTATTAATGAGAAACACATGTTAAGCTTATGTTGTATACAATATGGAGACGACGAAGATCAATGTTGTATATCAATAAACAGACAAACACCATATATATAAAAAATATGAGTTATATTTTTATTAATGACGATGAACCGTGTAGCCTAGGGAACAGAGAGCGAGAGAGCGCGCTTCTAATAGGTTGACGGGAGAGTCGTAGTATCTGCTGTGTCTCTCTCCTGCTACTCTGGTCTGTCTGGCTCTCTGTCTGGTCTGGTGAATTCGTGCGCCGAGGTCTTTTTATAATCTCCAAACCGGGACTTTTTCTTCCGGTTTTTGCCTCGCCCACGCACGCCACGTAATTCTCAGTGACACCTGTTCTGTTTGCCTCTTGTAGCCATTTCCGCTACTGCCGGAAATAAGGTCAAACAAACATCCGTTCCTTTCAACGACCGGAAACGCCCCCGCTTGCATCAGCTTCCTCGGGTGGGCCCAGATTGTTATATTACATCAAGAACAAACTGCAAATATTCGACGTCTCTTACGATCGTCCAGTTTTTTCCTTTACATAAATTACGATGCATAAACATTGTAACAATTCGGCGAGAATATGCTCAGACCAAATGTTGATTATCTTTTCAAAGGATAAATCGAAGAAACAAATCGACAGTGGGCTGGCCTCTACTCTCTTTTCAAAACGAATGCTGTCTGTGAATAGCTACACACAGCTCTCTCTCTCTCTCGCTCTTTTTCTCAATCTCTGTAACAGTTGACAACATTTAAATAGTCAAGGTGTTATTTTGTTGAACTCAGTCACACTTCAGTTGTTGACTTATTCTTGACCGTGGTCATCAAAAAAAAAAATTCTGGCTCAAAACCTGTGTTTCGTAGTTTGTGACACCTTGCGTCACTCAGTGCAAAATACACATCTTGGCAAAATTCCAATTCGACCGAGACAATTGGAAAACTCCTGTCATCTTCATTGGCAATCAGGAATGACTTTAAATATTATTCCACACCGACCCAAAGATGATACAACTTTTAGATGTGGTAATCCTGTCCACAAAGGTTGCTACATATGTCCCTGAAAAAGGTTCGAAAGTGACAGGAATAAAAACCCTCTCCAGAATAACCTACTAACATTCAAATATATTTTCTTATTTAAATTTTGACCTAAAGAAAAGATTCGTAAAACTAGATTTTTACATATACCAGCTGGAAGAAGACTTGGCTATTGGTTTACTGTTGACCCTGGTGATGGGGAACATGCATATAGAATACTTCGACGAAATGGCTATACAAACGGCACGACTATAGCCAAGAGTACGACTGGTATACTTAGATGACGCTTTCATACTCTGGCCGCACCAAGATGTTCTCAAAATACTGCTGGATCATATGAACTCAAGTGGTTCACCGATGCGTTTCACAATGGAAAAAGAAAATTCTATCCTTCCTGGATGTACTAATAACTCCCACAGAGAATACGTTCATAACATCTGTATATCATAAGCCAACCTTCAGTGGACAATACCTACATCTCAATAACCACAATACATACACTGTGAAAAAATTGAACATTTGTACAATACCAGGTAAAAATCATAAGTTGTAACCCAGAATAATACAAAGAAGGAATTATTAGCACCAAACGGACTGTTTAGAATGACAAATACCCGGTAAGCATAACATCAGTGTATTCAAGTGGGAATGGAAGATTGAAGGTTCAAAGACAAAGACGAAAAACCAAAAATTGCCACAGTCTAACTTAAGTTAAGGGTTTATAGGAAGAAATTCACAAGATCTGCTGTTTAAACAACATAATCAGAAGCAGTTCAACTCTACGGAGAAATTTGTGCAGAGTAAAACTTAACACGGGGCGGGGAGAATATGACAAGAAATAGCGTTGTGTCAATCGTTATTTATTGTCTTCTTAATTAATTTTCTTCCATAGTTCTCCCAAAGTAATACTATTTTATTTTTCTTATATTATTACATACTAATAACCCATTGTGGCTTAGTAGTTTGATATCCTTTGCAATAACCTATATTGATTCTCTGGGACAATATTCCCGTGCAAGTTTGTGTAAATGATTTTCGTCATCCGGATTTAATCAAATTTGAATGAGGACGCAGGAATACTTCTAGGTTCGTTGTAAGTGTATTATCTTTCTCGTTCACAATTGTTTTCGCGCCAGGCCAACAAACAATGTCCTTCAAATCTCATATCTTAATATCTAAACAGTTGTGGCAAAGAAATTAAAGCTGAAACAAGCTTCATACAAAAGTATGGCTGAACCATCCGTAGTCAAAGGTGGGATAAAGAGATATGGCATGGCTGATAATGAAACGAAGGAAATAGTTAGTCATCACCCTCTGCGGAATGAAGTGAACATACCGAACAAGGAGAGTTAGACCTTTGAAATAACCAGCGCTAGTGTGGTAGAGCCTCGTTAATAGGCCTAGGGTAGAAATAATAACGTCGATAAATTCATTTACACAAGCTCGTTCGGTAAGTGACTCGTCGGGTAAGTTAGCTTGTCTGGTAACTGGCTCGTAGATTTCTCCTATGTCTGTTGCCCTCAGCATGAGGTTAATTTTTTCCAAATTATCTATCCTAATTATGTGCCAAAAGAATTTTGTTTGACTTTACTTGTTTCTTAGAGATGCATTCCAGAAGTTAAGTAAAGTATTAAGAAACAGGACAATTTCGCTAGAAACTAGGAAGAGGATACTGGATTGCTACGTGCTGTCCGTCCTTCTATATGGCAGTGAATGCTGGACAATACCATCAAAGATGAAGGAAAAACTTGAAGCAACTGAAATGTGGTTATACAAAAGGATGCTGCGAATATCATGGATCGAGCATGTGAACAAGGATGAGGTCTTGGCATGGAAATGATGGAAACAAAAAGGAAATTAATACTGAGCATCAGGAAGAGACAGCTGAAGTTCCTGGGACACGCAATGAGGTAGGAGGGCTTGGAGAATCTGATACTAACAGGCCAGATAGAGGGAAAATAGACAAGTCAAAGCAACGGATAACATATTTGAAGGACCTAATCAGGTGGATGACGGAACGAGGGTTGCATGGTGTAACAGGATGCATGGTGCAACAGGAGAAGGCATGCTTAGGGCCACCAGGGATAGGGAAATGTGGAAGGCCATGATCGCCCACGTCCTGAAAGGAAGAGGCACATAGAAGAAGAAGTAGAGATGTCATTTCTGTTACCATTTAACTTTCAGTTACTTATTGGAAACGTTTATAGAAATATCAAGAACATTTTGCAGGAAAACATTTCCGGTGGCACTTGTTCTATTATCATGCCTTGGAAACGTGTTCAACATTCACTGGCATATAAAAAGCATCGATAACACAGCGGGACTGCTTTTTTTCTTTGTTTCTAACGAAAGGTTATTGTTCCTCAGTACATTGCTTAATTTTCGGAATGCTTATTTAATTGTTCTATGAGTATTTGAATTTTGGTATTCTATTATAAATCCTAAGTGAAAAATTTTCCCAGATATTTAAGTTTCTGAACATGCTTGGTGTTGGAATCTTCAATTTATAACTTTGTTATTTGCACTTTAGAACGAACTTCGAGGATTTTCCCGATAATTATAATCTTAACTTTTTTAAAGGTTAACCGTTACCTTCCACTCATATCCACATAAAAAAATATTTTTTATCTATAACACTTTATCTTGGTGACTTTAGGGCATTGAAGAGGATGAAAATAATTGCAAAAAATGTCTAAATTAATTTGTTATTTAACCGACTAAGATATTTTTTAAAATCATATCACCCCGAGCAAGGCGCTAGCGCCACTGATGTGCAAAGGACTGCATAAGAACAAAATAAATAAAAGAGAGTGAAAAGAGGGACGAACCAGTTAGGAAGGAGCAAGAGAATGAAGGGAATACATGTGTGATGACAATTGCAGAGAAGCAAAGAAAGGAAAGGATATAGAAGATGTTGAATAAAGAACTAGGATCAGGCTGGTGAAGAAAGAACTCGAGTCAAGTGGTTAAGAGATGAGTATTGACCTTGCATTTAAATTCATGGAGTTTGTAGCCGTCAGGAAAACAAGAGTAAGGAAGCGAGTTCCACAGGCGGGAAGTGCGAGAAAAATGCTGAAGGAGTAGAATTGTCGTCTGCATTTGGTTCATCTAACTGAGAATGGATGAGACCCAGTTGCCAGTCTGGTTGCACGAGTAAACACCTGTTGCAGAGGCACCCGTAACTTAAGTTCGTTGGAGCAGAAGCCATGGAAGTATTTATAGAACAGACAAAGGGAAACCACACCCCGTCGGTGGGAAAGCGGCTGGAGTCCACCCGCCAACTCGGTACCTATCACATTACTAATTCTCCTTTGGAACCTGTCAAAAACAACGAGATGAACATCAGGGGCGCCTGACTATATACAGCAGCAGTACTACATGCACGGACGAATGTTTGATTTGTATATATGCAGGATGGCCCGATTCAGTAACCCAAGAAGAACATCCTGGCCCGACGCAGTAACCCAAACTTCCTAGCAGTGGATTTAGCTATTGAGTCAATGTAGTGGTTCCACTTGAGATTAGAGGAAGCGCAGTTTATTGCTCCCGGGAAGACTTCCTTGGTCCAAACTTATAAGGGACAGGAGAGGTTGCCTGTGATGATTGACAGACAGCAGCTTGCTCTTAAACGCATTGAAATTTGGCTATTAGGTTATAAGACAGTATATAACGGGAGCGAATAAAGACGAATAAACATTTCATCTCAGCTTCGACTGCCATTACAACGCAGATATCAATGGCGTTAGAAGTTTAAACTAAAGGATTGTCACTATAAATCGGATTCGTGCATGTTTATCCTGAAATTAAAGTTAGAGCATATAAAATAGAAACTGGGCAAAATGGCGCCAGGACTATTACACAGGCGAGTGAGCACGTGCAGTTGCCCGGATGGAACAAGCGCAGGAAACGTGGTTGATTGGAGCAATTTTTCTGGTGTCGGGTGACGAGGACGGTGTCACGTCTCAGTGGTAATGTAAAGGGATCAGAGAATTAGGCACATGAATCCGTTTGTTCTCGAATTTTATCAGATTGATTCGAATGCACTGGCACGGACTGTAAGCAAGGTTTTGCCTGCGTCGACCGCTTGTGTGAATTCGGGTGCCTACATTATGTACTGCAAAGGCATGAATATTTATATATCTGTACATGCTTGGATAGTCTAATCTATCTATCTATCTATCTATCTATCTATCTATCTATCTATCTATCTATCTATCTGTCTATCTATCTATGTCGGGCTGTGTGTATATATATATATATATATATATATATATATATATATATATATATATTGAAAGAGAAAGAGAGAAAGAGGGAGAGATAGAGAAATATATAATATTGAAAAAGATATAGAGAGTTCGAAAAAAACATGTAAGTTATCTAGTAATTTAGGAAATTATATCCGTGTTGCTAGCTTATTCGTCATACAAATCACTGACATTAAAAATTCGATCATTCTTTTTTCCCTAGGTAGAGATTACTTTCAATGAATGACTGTTTTGTTTATTCATACATGCACACACACACACACACACACACACACACACACACACACACACACACACACATATGTATATGTATATTTATATATATGAAATGATTTGTTTGAACATTATTTTGATCGATACTCGTAGTTAAGTAGATATTCTGTTTTTAATCAAACATTATTATATACTTCTACTGGCCTGATTATTTACGATACATTTTTGTGACGAAAATGTGTGTTATTCAGCAGCTTTCGAACCTAACACACATTTTCGTAACCAAAATTTATCGCAAATAATCAAGCCGGTAGATATCTCGTGACTATTAAAAGTTAACTTCAACTTTAAGTTATAACCACAAAAGATACCCAAAATGGTAGCCTTTCGATTCAAAACATTTATTAGTACAGTGAACTTCCGCTTGGTCAACGTTAGCCAAACTTTTCATTGGGATTGCTTCACTTGCACTTTCAGTTATTTGTTTAAGGCCCGGCAATGTAGTTTTTTTTCTGCGATACACGTCATTTAGGATTTCTTTATGGTCCAACTTTCGGTGTAAGGTCATCTATAAAGAAATTAACACAGGGCTATGGCAATTCAGTTTCATAAAACTAGGACGATGGTTTTAATTTCTCAAGTGTGTATACGTTTTTTGACGGGTTCGTTATATATATATATTTTAACAAAGTTACAGAACACATAAGTTTTTTCATTTTCCAGCTGATCATTCATTTACTTTTATAAAGAGCGCTCGATACAACGTAGAGCATTATATTGTGATGGTTGTTACAATGGTTTATAAATTCATAGTATCACTACACAAAAATTTTCGCGTTTCGAAGCTGCTAGGTGCGCTTCTCATCGGGTGAAAAGTTGAAATTTCAACTACATATGAAAGGGAGACAAAAGTGACCGACCATCGAAACTATTTTTTTAAATTAATAATATTTGAATATCGTTTATACATGAAATGTTATTAATCTAAATTTCGGAGTATAATGACTGTGTTAGATTTATTTTCCCAAGAGATATAGCCGCATTGCTTTAAAAATTGTATTTAACGATCCTGGACATTTTTTATTTTTTTATTTTTTTTAATGAATCCAAGAAAAAAAAATTAGAAATTACGAAACTACCTCAACGTATGCGAAAATCAATTCATTGATTTTTTTATTGTTGCTTTATAATCGGTCTTTCTTTTCTTTTTCAGTAAACATGTCTATAGTCATGTGGACATAAAACACTCACCAGAATATATATTTTGAATTTGATTACAAGCAAATACTAATCATTAGCCTATTAGTGCAAGGCAGATGCTTTTCAGTTGTGCCTGATTTTATCATATTAAGATATGAGATTTGAAGGACATTGTTTGTTGGCCTGGCACGTAAACAATTGTGAACGAGAAAGATAATGCACTTACAACGAACCTAGAGGCATTCCTGCGTCCTCATTCAAATCTGATTAAATTTGGATGACGAAAATCATTTACACAAACATGCACAGGAATATTGTCCCAGACAATCAATATAGGTTATTGTCAAGGACATAAAACCACTAAGCCACAATGGTTTACTTAGTGTATAATAATATAAGAGAAATAAAATAGTATTACGTTGGGAGAATTATGGAAGAAAATTAATTAAGAAGACAATAAATAACGATTGACACAACGCTATTTCTTGTCATATTCTCCCCGCCCCGTGTTAAGTTTTACTCTGCACAGATTTCTCCGTAGAGTTGAACTGCTTCTGATTATGTTGTTTGAACAGCAGATCTTGTAAATTTCTTCCTATAAACCCTTAACTTTAGTTAGACTGTGGCAATTTTTGGTTTTTCGTCTTTGTCTTTGAACTTTCAATCTTCCATTCCCACTTGAATACACTGATGTTATGCTTACCGGGTATTTGTCATTCTAAACAGTCCGTTTGGTGCTAATAATTCCTTCTTTGTATTATTCTGGGTTACAACGTATGATTTTTGCCTGGTATTGTACAAATGTTCAATTTTTTCACAGTGTATGTATTGTGGTTATTGAGATGTAGGTATTGTCCACTGAAGGTTGGCTTATGATATACAGATGTTATGAACGTATTCTCTGTGGGAGTTATTAGTACATCCAGGAAGGATAGAATTTTCTTTTTCCATTGTGAAACGCATCGGTGAACTACTTGAGTTCACATGATCCAGCAGTATTTTGAGAACATCTTGGTGCGGCCGGAGTATGAAAGCGTCATCTACGTATACCAGTCGTACTGTTGGCTTTAGTCGTGCCGTTTGTATAGCAATTTCGTCGCAGTATTTTATTTGCATGTTCCCGGTCACCAGGGTCAACAGTGAACCAATAGCCAAGTTTTCTTCCAGTTGCACGGAAATATTGTTCCAGACAATCAATATAGGTTATTGCAAAGGATATAAAACCACTAAACCATAATTGTCACTTTGTGTGTAATAATATCAGAACAAGAAAATAGTATTACGTTGGGAGAATTATGGAAGAAAAGTAATCAAGAAGACAGTAAAGAAGCCCTTATTGCCGAGCAAGTACTTATAAATTCCTACGTCTAGATATTGGAACAATTACCCTAAATTATTCATAGAAAAGGCACATGAAACATATATTACTACGGCGAGAAAGTCACTGAAGCCAAGATATCAGGCCAAGATCAATAAAAACTACAACAATAATAAGTGAACATTCGTTTTTAGATTTTATCATGAATCAGTAAATATATAGCAACAGCATCAGACACTCTGTGACAGCAATGTTAAAAGCATGGAGGAATGGCACATTGTAGATATTTAAGATAGATTTTCGTGAGTAAAACTGTCTGCCACGATACATGGAACCGAATATCCTAATAGAAGTCGTAGCAACTGATAAAAACTTTCTACTTCATATCAGCAGAGAAGGCACAGTGAGTGACACCCCTGGATGTTACCGTCAGTCATGTTGCTTAAAAGCAGAAAAGGGTCTAACAGCAGATCAATATCGATGAATTTAGCTTTGGAGACATTAGAATTAGCAAATCATTTATTGCCCCAGATAACACCAGGTTGTAAGTCATTATTAGATCAACTGACAATTCGACATTATTAAGAAATATTGTTAAAAATTTACAAATTTCGTAATTGCTCACATTAATTCGTGATAAGTTTATCAAAATGAAATGTAATTTTTATTTTACATTGAAATTAATAGTCATTTAGTAACACTTATTTCTATTTTAATAAAAACATTCATATTAATGAAACCGAAACTGTTTTTATGCTATGTTGTCATGTTTTTCATATTAACATTTACTTGTATTTGCTTTTTGTCATCACAGGCTACGTAACAATATCTTACTATTGAGGGGGGGTTGGCCAGTTTTCAACCTTTAAAAATTTTTATCTCGCAATCAACATCATCAGTTGACAAGACACAGGAAGTGTTGAAACAAAACGGTACTTTATATTGATGTTATAAAAAGTTATGTGATATATTTTAAATAAACATAATTTGTTCTATTCTGTATTGAGTACTGTTTTAAGAAGAGAGCTTTATTTTTTATATCTGAAATTTATTCCATCAATAATAACCATGCCCTGACGAGCCTCTATTCCTGGTACCCTGACCACATGAATTTAAGCGTGTCTACTTGAGATGCATTAGGTCCCCACGCCTTTATGGTAGATTTAGTTAAATGCAATGGCCACTTCTACTCGAACAGCTTTAATGCTGGCACTCCCAGCCTGTAGAATTTGCTTCTGCTTACATACTTCTCTAATAGCTACAATCTTCAAAAATCCAAATGTCACGTCAAAGGCCAACCAGTCGCTGTAACACTTTACGTATGAGTAGCGTTACCGATTTGTTTACACTTAAATAACTAAAAAAATGTAATATATATATATATATATATATATATATATATATATATATATATATATATATATATATATATATCTGTGTGTGTGTGTGTGTGTGTGTATGTATGTATTTTAATAAATTACTTTAATCCAAAACAGAAAAGTAGGAAGATTAATCCCAAGAACCTGATCCTAATTAATATTAAAAGTTTTAATATTAAAAAAAGATACAGTAGGATATATAAAGTAAAATAAATTTTCAATATTCAAAAATGTTGAATGAACATTTCGAAAAATTTATGTCGAAATGTTCTTTCAACATTTTTGAATATTGAAAATTTATTTTACTCTCTCTCTCTCTCTCTCACTCTCTCTCTGTCTGTCTCTCTCTCTCTCTCTCTCTCTCTCTCTCTCTCTATATATATATATATATATATATATATATATATAATTCCACAGGCTGAAAGTGAGAGCATTGAAACAGTTGGAGTAGAAGTGAAAATTGCATTTAGCTATATCTACCCTAAAAGGGTAGGGACCTAATGCATAACAAGTATACAAATTCTTGTGGTTAAGGCAGCGGAAATAGAGACTCGTCAGGGCATTTGCTATGGAAATATTCATAAAAAAGTAAGACAGAAGCTACGTCACAGTAAGAACAAATACATTGCAGATCTTTATTATATGTTGTCATGAACCACATGATGGAAAGCAGGAGCACACGATGAGATATGGTGGTACATATTAAAGCAATGACGAAAGCAAGAGTTGTAATTGTGTAAGATAGATTCAAACGAGAGAATATATATATATATATATATATATATATATATATATATATATATATATATATCAGCATACAGTGTGGGTATAGGAGAAAATTATACGAAATCAGCTTTATAGACAGTTCTATGTCATCATCTCTGATATTTCGACAATATTATGCGAACTGAATATCCAATATGAAGGACATTACTAGCGTTCAAAACAATAATTTGCGAGTGATCTACTGCTCTAGACACCTGGACAAGGTCCACTACGCAGGACAGCAATAGTTGGCTCAATATCTGCATGAATTTTCTTCTAGCTCACATGAATTAATGAATGAATGAATAATAATAATAATAATAATAATTTCACTTGTTTCTCGCTATTATTAATTTCTTTACTACTAAGAATCTGTTCAAATATATATATTAACAGTATATTTAGTAGCACAGATCTTAATAATAGAGGTAAAAAAAAAACTCGACCAATTCTTTCTTCCATTTGCAAGGATGTTTTACACCAAGTTAGAGAGTGCGACCTTGATAGTAATGTATAACAGTCAGCGCTCAATCCAGCAACACATTTCCTACTATTTATGACATGGATGACCAGAATGTATTTATCAGTTGACTACTATTTGCGACCGGATTGAAAATTCTGGGAGATGTTTCATTCTATAATCCAAACGTTGAGATATTCTACCTATGTAGTCGCATCTACAACTACATTCAAATTTTAAATAACAGAATTGACATGATATTGCGAATGGAAGAAAGAATAGGTCGAGTTTTTTCTTCTCTCAGTATCATTTATATTTTTCTATGCTCATATAAATTTCCCAGAAATAAACTTGATAAGATCTGAAACATAACCGGTCGTTTATTTTAGTTTTTAGTATAAAAAGTGTAATCCTATTTTCGCCTGTTGCTCTCTATCTATCTATCTATCTATCTCTCTTTATATATATATATATATATATATATATATATATTAGTCATCCACATACAAGCCTGTTTCGCTATACACAGCTCATTAGTGTGGATAGACACATACATTTGCTTCTGGCCGGGAACGAAACACGAAACACGACCGATTTGGTGTCAGTCGGATACGCTACACCCAAAGTCATAGGCGCATGGAATCAGAGAAGGGAAATTTTAACGTTTTGTATATAAACTGTGTATACACACGCTATATATATATATATATATATATATATATATATATATATGTTGTAGGTATGGGTGTGTGTGTGTGTGTGTGTGTGTGTGTGTGTGTGTGTGTGTTATAATCATTTCAGCCCAATCAAGGCAGAATTTTCATTGGTGCGCAGTCGGTTACAGTGTGAAAAGAAACAAGGTACAGGGATGCCGAATAAACTATAACAAAAGCATGGGAATCAAAGGGATTGAAAATGGCAAGTGACTTTGCATTTGAGGCAAGCAAACGGAAGGCCGTATCACAAACGGGAAGTGCGAGAATAGAAACTGTTAGAGAAGATTCGTTTGCGTTTATCTATTACGGCAGAAAAAAGTTAGATGCCAATCTAGTAGAACGCGTAATTACACGTGGATGGGGTTCCAGAGAAAGAAGTTCATCATAGCAGTAGCCATAAAAATACTTGTGAACCCGGCCAAGTGATGCCATGTTACGTTGATAAGACAGTGACTAAAGTCAACCTGACAAGGCAAGATCGATTATGTTCCAGTTTCTCCTATTTTGTCAAGAACACTAAGACGAATATCAGGAGTACATGATTAGATATGGCAACAGAAAATTATGAATATGTGGTGGGATTTCTCTCTTTTTGTATATCATAATGAACTCGACTGTGTGTACATATAATTCTGCCTATAGAGAGAACAGGAATTGTAAGCTGGCATTTGCCTTTGCAGCTATGATACTGTCAGCTCTCTACCTTCGGGTAGAGATTGCTATCTGATTCCGAGCAGTGAGCGCTAACCCAGCCGTGGTTCCGCCGAAGGGTAGAATCACGACTCAGTAATAATAGACAGACATTTTTTGGCCCGGCTATATGGCCGGGAAAACCCACTATATAGTGACCTTGTGTCACATCAAACATTGCGTGGGAAGGTTGGTAAATACTGTTGTAAGTTGAGGTAGTCTTATTTGGAGTTGGATCTGGAATCATCGTTGTAGTTGCTCTGAGCTCCACCCAGCTAGAATCAGTTACCCGGACATACACTTTCACTTCAAGACTTTATACATTTATTTCTACTAATACCATTCCTAAATTAAGTAACGAGCGTTCCAGTTTGTATATTACATTCAATATAATTTACACTCTCTATCTCCACATCTGTTTTTGTTATTTATTATTTTGTGCGGTTCCTCACTCGGAGTCCACAACAGAAGCTTATTCCAATAATCCTGCACGATCTTCTGCATGTTTATTTCTTTAATTTAAGTTTGTTTCTTTAATTTAATTTTCGAAAAAACATGATTTATTCACCCTACAAATATGGTCGAAATTTAGATAATAATTATTTCTATGATGAGCCAAAATTGATATATTATTAAAATAATCTAGCTGCCATCAACAGAAAAAAACTTCAAAATTTTATAGATCAATATCTAATCGATAAGTAATCATGATAGGATACATCATGAGAGAAATACGCATATTTATATAATCATCATATATGCAAATATATATAAATGTTTTATCATTTAAAATAAAACTGCATATACACACCAAGAAATATTGAACCATATACTTATATATTAGACTCTAACTTCATTTCCGACATAATGTGTCATGTCGCATACTTCTTGAAACCAATCAGTCAAACTAAATGAATATCGAGTAGTTTATCGAAGAAAAATGCATAAAATTGAAAAAATAAACCATATAAACAATAAATAGATAAATGATAAATGATGCACAAATATTGTGAAAACTTCTTCAAAATATCCTACTGTTTTGTATATATATATATATATATATATATATATATATATATATATATATATACAAAAGTTTTTATTGACTTTTATTGGCAAGCAGGTTATCGTAAAATGCTAGATATCGGGGTAGAGATAGATCGTTGGTAGCTACAAAGTAGCCAAAATTGTTGATTTTTACAATAGACTAGCATCCTAGCCCGGCGTTGCCCGTGCAACTCAGAACATTTTTGAATTAGATGATTAATGCAGTGTGTTGCGATTCCGAGCGCTTGTAGTCGCCGGCTCACTTTAAGACTCAATTTTTAAAAAAATAATTATATAAAAAATTGTTGTTTCAAAATTGTTAAAAAAATTCCATTAAAAAATCCGTTTTCTTTTCTTTCGCGTAAACGTGAGTTGATGTTTTGTGTGACATTGTAAACAACACAGCGTTTGTTTTTGTTTCAAAATTACAGAGAAAAATATTTACAGTTTTTGCTGTCTAAATGAATTTCAGAAATTTTCGAAGAATGTTTAAAAGTGTAGATATTTAATTTTAGAGGAAAAAGTTACATTAATGCCACTGAATTACAGAGAGTTGATTTCCTGCATGAAATATTTAGTGAAACACATTTTTTTTATTTTTTTATTTTATTTTCTGAAGTATGAGATATTAATCATGAAAAACAAACTTAAATAATTAAATTGTTTCAAAATTACAGAGTAAAATATTCACATTTTTTATTGACTAACTGAATTAAAGAAATGTTCGAAAAATATTTAAAAATGTAGACATTTAATTTTTGAGGAAAAAGTGAAATTAATGTCACACGAATGTCACAGTTGATTTTCTGCATGAAATATTTTGCAAAAAAATAACTTTATTTTTTTAAATTTTATTTTCTGAAGTATGAAATATTAAATCTGAAAAAAAAATAATTAAATTAATCATTGGCACATTTTATTTTTACTTATTTTGTTTTTGTTTGAAAAAAAACACTTTTTTAAAAAATATTTCTTTTTTGTTCAAACATACGGGGAAAAATATTCACATATTTTTGTTGACCAAATGAATTTTTAAAACGTCGTAATAAATATTAAATATAAAGGGTCATTTTTTAGTCGCTTTTGACACGTCTGATTTGATTTCTGTGACGTAATCTAGCAACCAGCTTAGATATTAGATGTTTTCGGAGCTAATACAAACAATCGAATCTATTGGCTAAAATGTGCGAAAGGGAAAATTGCTGAACTTAAACACAAAAGTATGTGTCGACATGGTTTTCCTGTACATATGTGTCCCTAAAAGTTATATAGGCATACATGGATTACAGTAACACACAGACTCACAGATTGCCCTTTATATATATATAGATCAGAGTTGAGAAGACATTTTTGGCGAGCAGCTCTTTGTCTTAAAGTGTCCAATATCAACATAGCGCGTTGCAAGAATTAATATATATATATATATATATATATATATATATATATTCATACAGATAGATATTATTCTATGTCAATAGCCCCACTCGAATTTTTATGAATTACTCGGTCATCAGGTGCATATTGCGAACTGATCGTTTAATAGATTTGAACTTCAGTTCTCTTAATTTTCATTGGATTTGAATCGTATGAAATTAGAGTACTATTTTTTACTTAATCAAAGTTAAATTTAATTTTTTCCCCAATATCCTCATTGATATATAAAATATATATCATTATCTCTCTAACTCTCTCTCTCCCTCTCTCTCTCTCTCTCATATATATATATATATATATATATATATATATATATATATATATATATATATCAAGGTGTAATTAATGCCAGTATCCTATAAAATAAATTTCGTTTCTTATATAAATAATGAATTAAAAATATGTCATCTGATGAAATAAATGTACATAAATATGCATTGACCAACCGATTTTTTAACGTTAAATGTGTAGAATCTTACTTTCGCTATTTTTGTTTTTTATTTTATGCTGGGGAAGAATCACTTTTTTCTTTAAAATATCATAAGCATTATCAAGCCATATGTTGTATGAAGATATCTCAACCCCTCTTAATTAATGCACTATTTTTTCGTTGCCTTTAAAAATATAAAACTTTAATTGGTAAACTAATTTCTTTACAATATAACCTAAACCAAATTCTTTAGGTTATGGACCAAAATTATTTAAGACCCAAAGTTAACCTAAGTCAGTATAGTAAGCAATTATCTGATTATGAACTCTTTTCGGCAAGACTTCCGTAATAAAATAGTTTGACATTTTTCTGACATTTATTAATTATCGTTAAGGATACTTAATCAGAAAGCCGATTTAAGAAATAATTTTTCTATAAAGACAGCCTTGACGTATGTTAATAATATGATGAAAGTAAAACATATGACCTATATTGCTGAAGTAAAACATACGACCAGAAATTTAAATTTGTTTTGCACGTCATAACTTTTCTTCTTACGGAATAAAAAAAAAATCAGTGTTATAAACGTAATTTATTATTAAAAACATACGACACGTGGACTTACTTATACTGGATTCGGAAAGAAAATTTTAAAAATTTACGACAAAAGTTAGCAAAAGAACATATGAAAAATGAACGGACAATGTAAAACATAATGTATGGTCGACAGCAAATCAAAGAAATAAAAAGTGTGTGTTTTGAGGTTATCAGAATGAACAAGGCGCAGAAATTAATTTCCCTGTATAATCATAGGTGTCGAAAGAAAATGCAAACTTTTTTGCATTCAGTATTATTTTATCTGAAATATTCGACCTTTTGAAAGTTTTGCCACTATGTATCTCTTGTTTAGAGCGATGTTTATTTAAGTTTTGTTTTGTCATTACGGCGTTCGTTAGCCACCAAGGTAACATTTTACTACATACTTATGCTAGACTTTGCTCTGCTTAATAAATTATTTTTGCTTTGTTGAATCTAAATTATCAGAGCAAAACTGACACGTCTTTTTCTTTTATGTAACATGATTTTTCATAGGGTATGCGGTCATGGCTGTCCATAGATTTCTATCCTTTTTAGCTCTGTCTATTGTTGTCACCTTACTATCTTCCCCAGCCCATGTTCTTTTTTTTACAAAGTTTTGTTAGGAATTATATTTTCCATTTTCTTCAGTTCTTCTAGCTTTCAGTATATATTTTTTATATTGTCTTTATTAACCATTTCACCACAATCAAAGAAATAAAATCACTAAGGCGTTACTGAAGTTTAAAGAATGTGAGATAAAGAAAAATATTTTACAGAAAGAGATCACGCGCTGACCGCATTAATTTAAGCGTGCTACTAGCCCACCCTTTTACCATTGAAATAGATAAATGTAACCTCCACTTCTACTCTAATAGCTTCTTTTCTCACACTTCCTGCTCTTGGTAATCCCTTCCGTTTAATTGCTTCCCTGAGAGCCTCAATCTCCAAAAACTTAAATGCAACGTCAATTGCCATCTTCTGTTCCTTCAATCTCATTATTAATTTTTCGTTTCTTCAATACACACTGTATCTAGGCTTTTATCTCATCGTAAACCTCTGTGAACTAGTGGCGGTCCCATCTTGCTTGGGGTGAAATGATTAAAAAACTGAAAATAAAAAGAGAGAAAGAAACAATTATCATTACATTTATATTTTGATTAACATTGTTAATTTTTAAAGAATCTCTACTTTGTTAAAAGGAGACAAATTGTTAAAATTGTCTCTCTTCACTATTTGGGCAGCTGGAGGTGGTGTAATGTTTAGCAAGCTTGTTTCGCTGAAATCATTACAATTGAGTAGTGAGTTCGATCCTCACTGGGTGCCTCATAATTTCGGCCTTGTGCCACATCTAAGCTGTGCTGAGAAAGTTACTATTTGACACGTGAATTTCATCTGTAGCTTTCTCATCTTAAGAACTAATATTTTTCTCGTTACGCAAAACCAAAAACTTTCTCGTTCCTTGCATTCACCATATTCTACGCATTCTACCGTGTAGCTATATATTCACTACCAAAAACTTTCTCGTTCCTTGCATTCAACATATTGTCCGTGTTCTACTCTGTAGTCATATATTCACTACCAAAAACTTTTTTGTTCCTCACATTCCCCATACATAGTATTCTCGCATTCTCGCCATATATTCATGGCTTCACTGCAGGTTTTCAACACTGAGAAAAAGAATACACTGCCCTATAAGGAAATTGATTCAACATACTAACTAAACACTATTTACCATATTTACATCATCCACTCATCTTTGTTGTTGTTATATTTAGGACAATAGCCTAGTACATTTATACAACGATCTCCAGACGTAGCTTGACTAATCCTTCCTGAACTTAAAACAGTCCGCCCAGGTTGTGTTGTTTGATCTCGGACCCGTCAATTAACCTGACTACAATAATAAGCAAGTCAAAGCTTCTGACTTCGCAACAGTTGGTTGGTTGGTATTTCAATAATACATTCAGTAACAATGTTCGCGGAGACTGGGTTTTCTCAGTCGTCTTTATCAGCACTCCGATTTCTGTTCCAGCGTCTTATTCAAATCACGGGCCCAAAATCCATTCTCTAGCAGCACGGCGATCTCAGTTCAACCGTCTTATTCAAAACACTGTTCCCAAATCCGCCAATTTCGTTTTCCACCTTTTATTGAAAAAGCAAAAAACCGGGATAGTAAAGGGTACAGAGAATTCAATTTTCTCTCACTATAATTCTTACTAGAACAAAATAAAAACAATATTAGTTATTCCTTTCGACTGAGCCTCTGGCTTTTTCACTGATGAGAGGAAGAGAACTTACTTTTATCGCTTGTTGGTCCGTCCCAAAAGCTCGCTAGCCCAAGACATGAAATTCTCATAGTCCAGTTTTGACCAAGGATCAACGATTTGTCAAAACAGGTGACAATATTATGACAATGATTCTTTTACGCAAATTCAAACAATTCGGTTATTTTGTCTCGACAAATATAATTGTATTCTACAATTTTAAAGAAATCTCTTCTTATCTTGAAAATTAATAAAATATTAATACCAACCATGGAAATAGGGTTACACATTAAAACGCTAGTTCATGAAATTGTTGACAAGTAAATGTCAGTTCAATACCTTTAGGCAGTGTCTATTTGGACACAGTAAAATCGAAGCAATAATAAAAATTAAAGCTCGACGAGATATCCGTATACATGAGCAGTGGAACGAGATCAATTTACTCCCGTAGTTTAAATGAAGGGTTTATTTCGAAACCCACCCAAGTAACACGGATTGCCATACCCTCTGATGAAAGCGGGATTGCGCAGCAGCCGGGACGTTGTGATAGCTACAATAAAAATAAAGAAAATAGTCTAACAGTAAATAAGTTAATAATGATAACACCGCCTCCTAGAAATCCAGGTAGAGACTATTAGCCTCATTTCTGACTAAAATGTCCTGTTTTGTAATACATTGTCTAGTTTTTAAACGTGATCTTAGACCATTTTATGCTCCTAGAAAACAGTAATTAAGATCACCCCTTAAAGAATTTTTTTGAAAATGTTTACATATCCAATAGATTTGTCTTATTTAGAAAGAAGCATGTGTCCAGATGAAAATTATCTAATCGTAGCTTAGATCTGGCACAAGTCTGAAAGTATGGGGTACCAAGTGAGAATTGAACTCATAACTCAATCGTAATGATCCAAGCAGGACAAGTGAGCTAAACATTACACCACCTCGAGGCGTACATCCATGTGTCTAGATTGTGCAGAATATTATTATTATGGTTATTTTATAAGCGGAGTGCGATTTAACTTGAAAACCATACGAGTTATATCGCATATATATTGGCATTTTCTTTTACTCTTTAGAGAAAAATATTCAGAATGCGGTTTTTAATAAAAACACATGCAATACATTTATCAGGGGTGTGTGGGATGTGTAATGAATAAGCACTCAGTAGAAGAAATGGGGGAGTCGAGTTAGAATTTCAATCAAATTCGTAATATTCACTTATGCGCATATATTCTTGGAAAAAATGAATCCATTTCGTCTAATAAACCAGGATAGGTTATTTTGCATTGTCTGACCACCAGACTTGGATAAAGCCAACCTTAGACTAAAGAAACATTCGAGCATATGCCTTACAGCTCCATTCTTCTTTATACTGGAACTCCAACAGCAACGCCTATTTTTCAGAGCTTTGCGCCCAGCCATCAGCGCAATTTACGGATCTTGATTGTGTTAAACTAATTTATTTTATTTTTAGTGGATTTAATCCATTAGTTCTGCTTGTCTCAATTCCATTTGCTAGAGAATATCAATAATGTAACCTATTTAAATTGTGGAAATAAGCTTTAAGAACTTTATACATCTCGGTGTATTGATAAGTTATGCCATATGTAATGAAGAAATTAAGGCAAATTTACATAGCATTTGGATTTCTTTTGTATGACTCAAAAATGCTGCAAAATGTTCAATTAATATTCAAGATAGGCACTTAAATAAACTTGTCATATCTACATTTTTATGTGGATGTTATGCAGGCGACCCATTTGTCCCAAAATGCCTATCAGCTATATGCAACTCATTTCTCGAATCAATGATTAAAATTAACTTCCAGCGAATGAATCCTTTATATATTGCAGTAAAACACTTTCTCATCAGATCTTATAGAGAGTCGTACACATTTATAAGCAAATAACTTAATCAAATTTGATATTTACTTCGTCCTCCCACCCACCGCTGAGATATGATGGGGCACAAGGTTGAGTTTATTGTGAGGAATCCGAGCACGTACGCTTGGGCCAGGTCTAAAAATTGCTTAGCCCCCGCAACCATCGGTTGCCCTGTTCTTTTTGCCGAACACCAAACCGCCTCTCTAGTGAATGGGGTGCTGCAGCAACGGTCATTATTTTACTTTTCTCAGCGGCGTCTTTGTCCGCAGTCAGAGATACAACTGAGCCGTAATCTGCTCAAAAACAGAACCAAGAGATGATAAACCTAAAAGGCATGTGCAAAATAAGAATAATTTAAACAAATATGAAAAGAACAAAAAGAAAAAAACACTTTAAGACTTTCATCTGTAGCAATAAAAGAAATGGATGTTACATGTTGATGAAAGAGAAAATATTCTTACAATAAAGATAATGACTTTTCACACTACATTAAACGAAATATTAAGATAAAAGCCTCCATCAAGTCTTTATCCGTACACATAGCCCAAAAATAAAACCAAACGATCAAATTTGAGAATTCTTTTAAAGAATCTTTTCTTAATAGAGCTGAGGCCGTTTTTCTGCATACCACGCATTAAATTATTTTCAGTGGATAACAGCATTTTAGTAAAATAGAACCTACCCTTCAGTTCACAATTTCCCTAAAAGACAATAATGGTAGGAGAATTTATTTTATTTCATTTTGTCTTTTTAAACAATTGTCTGATCACCTTGAATTTCTTATGACGACATTCTGTTATGAATTTCATATTTTTGCACATTAATTCATATTTCTTAAAAAAATATCCGCTTATTGAATTTTGAAAAAAACAACTCTAACTCTATGCTATTAAAACCCATATTTATTGGGTTGTAAGAGTAATAAACAAACAAATTGAAGAAAAAAATTGCAATGTCAGCCACTCTTGAGAGTAAATTCTTGGCAATTCATTTTAAATCAGATGCAACGCTGTTCATATCCTTTTATATCATTTTAAACGTTATCCACATTATATAATAGGAACAAATCGATTGCATATGGAAAATAATGAACGAAGTAAGTACGCAGAACCAAAGAAGGACGTACAGAAGGAGGTGTTTCCTCACCGGATTTAATGTACACTACTAATCTATTCTAAAAAACAAACATGAAATTAGAATCTGTTTTTGGTGGACACAATCTTACCAATATAAGATATCCAGATGACAGTGTGTTAATTTTAGGCAGGGGCAGACAACGGACATTCAACTACAAGGTAGTAAATTACCGCGTGAAGAATGGACTACAACATGTAACAGAATGTATTGTTTTTCCCGTTAGAAACTGATCATGTCTTGAGTTACAAATTGGAGATGTCGAAATCAAGCAAATAAGTACAAAAATCTTACGATCTGGGAAGTGTTTTAACAGAGGATGGAAAGTGTGAAACTAAAATCTAGAACAACGAGTGATGTCTCCCAAAAGCAAAGCATTAAGGAACAATTAAATCTCGACAGAAGTTAAGAGAATTTGATAATCACTAGACGGAGAATAGCAAAAATACATTATTCATTAAGTGTTGCTAAGAACAGAATATTGTGGAGGGTCATTTTCGTCATTTTGCGGAATTTAGACGACAGTTTGTTCATCTTCCACTGTATTATACGATTTTTACTGCCGAAGGCGCATTACAAATAAGAAATGCATTCCAAAAGCTAAACAAAATATGAAGAACTATTAAAATTTCTTTCGAATCACAGGAAAGAGTTATCATCATTTACCCATCTCATTCAGATAGTGCACAGGGTAGCAACCTTTTGTTGCTGTAAAAATTTGTTTTTTGTACGGGGCAGGGTTGTTAGCCTTGCACCCAACCCTGGAGGACCAGTAGACCATTATTGGTCTTTACGTTTACAGCACCTGGTATTCCAAAATGATCACCAATTTAAGTACTGACCAGGCTCGATGTTGCTTAACTGCGGTGATCGGACGGAAGCCGGTGTATTCAACACGATATAGCGGTAGACAAAGAAACGAGTGCTGGACTGCTATTCAGTATCAATCCTTCTATATGACAGTGAATGTGGGACAAGAGTTTAACAATAGAGACGTGATTCTACAGTCGGATACTGAAGATACTCTAGACGGAAAATATGAGAACAATGTTTTTTTTTTAATTACAACTAGAGCAAAAATGACACATGGAGTCAGAATCAGAAAATATTTTTGTTGAAGAAAGACGGTTTGGATAATTAGGTACTCTCAGGTACGAGAGGCAGAGTAGCCTAAGAAACAAACTTGTGGAAAAGAGAGGAAAATGAAATATTTCTAAGAGCTGCATAGAATAGAATATTATGAGGAACCATGATTTTTCACGCCCTGAATAGACACGGCACATAAAAACCAAAACATTTCCTTACTGTATATTTAACGCACACCACACAAGATGGGAAAGGTTATTATGATGTCAAAATATTCGAAGTGATTGGTAGACATGTAAAAGATGCGGTATCTGTTTTTACATCACTTACCAAAATATGTCCTGTTTTCCCAGTCGGGCAGAATTTATAGTTTTTAAACATCTGTACAGAGATTGCGAACTCACATCCCTAAGGGTAGTTTAAGATTCGCTCTGATAATTAAAATGCGGATGTACGCTATCGTCATACGAAGACAAACTGACTTAACTAGGAACCATGATGTCGGCATATGTTCAGATAAAAGGGTCTGCGAATACACAATTAGCGTGTGTTTGCCATGCCTTCGGGTACAGGGGGATGGTTTTAAGACGTGTTATTATATGGTTAATCGGAACTACGTAGCAAATGTCCTTCGTTATTAAGAAAGCCGAGACCGTGACTTGAAGGAAAATTGCTTGCTGCTCACGAGGGATATTTATTATTGTTATTCTTGTTAACGCTACAGTTGAAAGGAAGATTTTGGAAAGGGGAAGGTTGTACTAAGTCTTGATATTCACTTCAGTATTATGTTTTTTTTTTAATAATCTGTAGGATTATCCAGTTTGTGTCGGTAAGTAAGAGTCTCAAAGCGATAAAGATGCTGTTCTATAGAGGAATGATGAAAATAACATGAACAGTAAAAATATTAATCATTACACCCCAAGCAAGCAGGGGGTCGCAGAGAGTGAAGCTGAGAGAAAAAGACTAATTATAAAAATTCCAGAAGACAGAAAATGGTGATTGACATTGCATTTAAATTTTTGAAGGTTGTATTTATCAAGGAGGTAAGTAAACAGAACAGAGTTCCACAGGAGGGAAATTTTATAAAAGAAACTGTGAGAGTAGAAGTAGCGGTTGCATGTAATTTTTTCAACCGTAAACGTGTCGGACCTAAATGTCAATCTAGTACTACGACTAAATTCATGAATTCGAAGTAGCACGGGGAAAAAAGCTAATCTAAGGAATTACTATGAATATACATTAGAGAGAGTATCTTCGCCCCGTCGGTTAGAAACTGACTGAAATCGAGATGTCCACTCAGGAGCGATCGTATTACAGACTATGAACATTGATTATTTCTTTTTAAGTGGTAATTGTTTACAGCCACACCACGTTGAAACAACGGTTCCCGTATGGTCAATAGGGTAAGCTCTGTTGATCCTGGCCTGTACCTAGATGTGTGATCGCTTGGCAATAACTGGTGCTGCAATCTTTTATGTGTCGATGGTGTAATGGATAGTGGTTTGGAATTGTTAATCAGAAGGACGCGTTTCAATACCACTTGAGTACAAAATATTCCCTTACTTGTAAATATCTTTGGGAAAATTATGAATCTACCTATTGTCACACACTAGCTATTAGTTAATCATTTAGAATTGTATCACTAAACTCTAATAATCTAAAAATAATCTTACAACATGAAATTATTTTCTTGTTTTGAATAACCGGAAAAAAGATTTTTAAGCCATAGTAAACGAATAAAAAGAAGATATATGCATTGAATAAAAAGTGACAGCGGACATATTTGAGAAACTTAATGAAGAAAGATGGCTTAAAATATTTAACACTCACTTGAAATCATGACTGTAAGAGGAAAACAATATGTAACCACACTATAATGGAAGTATAGCAAGGCACAGAAAATGCGTAAATTGTCGACCATTTATTCATTAATTTCGCGCATGCGCGTTGTTTGCTTTGATTTTATTAATAGTCAAGTAGAGTCAGTTAGGCGCCATCTGTGAGAAAAGGAGCATTATGACGCTCATCTAAAAATTCAGAAACGACATGCTATACTGATTGGTACTGGCACCGGAATCTGTAATGCAATGATTTCTCAGTGTTTCAAGAAAAATTACTATAACTCAAAAAGAGTTTAATGAGTCTAATGATAATTACAAATGTGTTTATTATGATCCCTAAAGATGGCGAGGTTATGCCCTCATTTTCTCACAAGGACACAGACTCAACAAAAAGGACTACATCAACTGCTTTCATGAAGATGTGCAGCCCTGAATCAAGAGAGTGGGTGCTAAAAGACACTATATTTGTTAACAAGACTCAACACTGGCAAAAGTACCCAGTTATAGCTGTCGGACAATTTCTGCAGCCACATCACTCTTTACATCTTGTTACATAACTCTCCGGATTAAAACCCCCTGATTATTATGTGTGGGGCGTAGTTATGCAACAGGCCAACCAAACTCCTTTTAAGACCAATGATTATGACAGGATTATGACAGCATAAAACAAGGTAAACAAGGAGACTATCCAGAGTTGCAGGTGATTTCGAAGTCATGGTTGAAACCAATGACAATTCTATTGAATAAATTTACTCTTTATTATTTTAAGATATTTAATGTAATTTTGACAAATATATTTGCTAAATGAGTTGTTAGTATTATTTTCATTTTTGCGTAGTTTTGACGATAAATTATCTATTGTACACTATATGTTATAAAGTTGACATTTACGCTGTAAGGGACATATAGTCTTGGTCATGAAAGTGCATCTGGGGAATACGGCACAAAAAGAGAAGCTCTTAAATCAGTATATATACAGTCACATAATGGTCGAATATCTTACGCTCTTGATCGTGATAAATTGACTGGAGCTATACAAAATATTAAGAAGCAACGGATAAAGAGGGGATGAAAGGAGAAAATCAAATGCAAATAATATGAAAGGAAAATACGCACACACACGCACACATATATATATATAATAATTACATACACACACATATATATACATATATACATTAAATACACACATATACACACACACATATATATATACAATAAATACATACATATACATATATATATATAAATATATATAATATAAATATACATAATATATAATATATATATATACATATATATATATACATATATATAATATATATAAATATAGATAAATATATATATACATATATATATATATAAATTCACACACATAAATACACACATATATATATATTCAATAGATACATACACGCGCGCACACACACACACACACACACACACACACACACACACACACACACACACACATATATATATATATATATATATATATATAGGGTAAATTGTCTGTAAGTTAGCTGTCGATGTGTTTACGGTTATCACTGATGAAAGAGCCTGTCAAGATTGTGATTCGAACGGCCCAAATTAGGGTGTATGCTGTTAGTTTTTCGAAAGATTTGTGAAGGTTTGGCTTGCAGGTCTTCTTCACAGACTCATGTATCTTTGAATAAACCTTAGATTTTACCCAATCTTTCTTAAGAAATCGTATAATGAAAATCGTGTTGAACCGTCACATTTCTTCCCAATGACATCAGTTTCAAATTTCGTATTTGTGCCAACGGCACAATTATTATTCTTGTCTTAATAATAAGTCTGAGAGAAAACATAAATTAATACTGGCAACTGATCTCAAAGGTGATCTATGAAAAATGTTCTGACGATCTAGATTCCTAAGTTCTACCAGCTAATATCTTCACAGATAATATCTAATTTAACACGCGCATTCAGTTAGTTAAGTGCTCAAAAGAGACATAATTGAAGAGGCAGGAAATATTCCCGGAGTAGAATGCCATTACTTTCTGTGGTAGAATGGATGCCAACACAATCTATTCTGTTATTTAACCCGTTGTTGGAGAGAGAAGCGACCGATTAAGACGTTTCCCAATGGTATTTGTGCGTAAGGGAATGCAACGAATTCAACTCTCCAAATTCTACTTCCTAGCCGATACTCAATGCATCACAAAGTAAACTGAGACGAAATATCACTATTTCCTTCGTGTTTGATTAGCAAGAAAGAAGTTCCAATCAGAGAGCTTCATCTGACAAATCGCTACCTTGTATGAAATGACTGACAAATATTTGGGTGTTAATATTTTCTCATGAAGAGTACATAAAGAAACAAATATTTGACTAGCGTCGGCAGAAAACCGGAAAATATCAGATGAGTGATGCATCCCCACACGCTCAGGAAACTCCAAATCAGCATAACGGAAGTGACGCTGATCCAGTAAGTAACATTTCTTTCTTTATAAATTCTATTAATACTCTACCTCCATCTCTGATATCGAGCGCTTCATTAAAAATCCAGGTTGCCTTAAATGCCTTCCTACTCGTAAATTACTGAAAGTCAGCTGTTGTAGTTTCAAATTTAACACTATATATATATATATATATATATAAATCAGTCAGTTAATTCCCATATGGGATAAAGGTTTTAGCGATTATGTCTTGAAAAAGACATGACTGACTGGGCAGTAGATTGTCTCTCAGTACGTTGCTATTGTTTTTTAGGTAGATTTCTTGCCAGCAAAGGCTATAGAACCCAATTTGTCTTGTTGTTTAACAGAGAAGAAACCGATTAATACCTTTCCCAAGGGTATTTGCGCGTAAGTGAATGCAAGGAATTCAACTAGAATTTCAACTCAGCTCCCAGATGTCTCGTTCCGAACCGATAACCACTGCACCACATCGCACATCCTGCACCACAACGCCCATCCAATATATATATATATATATATATATATATATATATATATATATATATATATATATGTGTGTGTGTGTGTGTGTGTGTGTGTGTGTGTTTCTGAGCTGTTATATGTTTTCGTAGAGATCAGCCAACATATGTCAGGCAATAATCATAATTTTCAAGGTTTATAATAACAAAAAAGTAATTCTTCCATAAATATTTCGAATTCGCATTATTGTATTTGCCTTTCGGAAAAACAACAAAAGATTAGGGAAAAAGAAAGTTATTTCGTATATACATAATAAAAAACAGAAAAATACTGAATGCCCGAAGCGAAATGACTGATGTCCGGCTAAGTAGCCTGGGCCGATTAATATCCATAATAAAAAAGGTCGTAACATAAATATCAGCCTCAGTGGAAGAAAATGAGAAAAAAGTATTATGTAGTTTTGCACAGACGACAACTTATTTATTCGTTTTTTATATAAAATACTTAAGTTTTCTACACATATACACGCATAGTCAACCCTGAGAATCTGTGGTTATCTTTCACTATAAATACTGAAATGTATAATTATATTAATGGCTCTCAAAAGTGGTTGACGTGATGCAATACAACGACACTATTTGCAGGAAATGAGAACTAAACTAACAAAATCGGACGTATTGACCTCTGAATCTTGAGCTGAGTTCTCCTTTGTGTAATATATTTTTCTTTTTTATCGTCGTCTTCTTTCAGGACGTGTGCCTTCATGATTCTCTCCAACCTACTATCCCTTATAAACCTTAGTATCTTTCGTCCCTTTCCAAGATTTCCGCTTCTTCTACCGTCATTCAAACACAAAATATCATCAGGCAGTTGAACCACGATCATCTCTTTATACTTTTGCACTCGATAATCACTGTGGGAGTAAAATACGTAAAGCCCTTCTTTTTCGTTTTGTCCAACAAATTTCCGCTTTCCGTTTTCAAAATAGATAAAATGTACAGTATGGGTGTTCCTCCAAAACTCTAAATGGTAATATACTGACAGATGATCACTCATCTGATCTCGCTTTTACATCTCAATGTGGGAGGAAGAACAGGCTGGTTGCATTCAATGTATGGAAAACAAAAGATCATAATTCGCCATCACATTCAGAATTATCATCAATCACGATCAATAGAAGTTCCTTAGTGGATGCTCGTGCCTAGACAGTAAACTCAATCCAGGCCTTGTAGAAGTCGTTCATGAGATCTTTTGCTAAAAATGGTGAAAAAATCGACTGTTCCCTGTGAAGTTCAAGTAGGTACCTGAATTCTTGTGCTATTCTCTACCTTTACAAGAGCGAGATTAGGCACAATTTGAGTACTTTTACTATATGTTTGCAGGAGCTAACCAATCCATACATTCTAATCTCGGTCGATATCAAGATCATCTTCATGTCCTGGTGGCTGACAGTTATTTTCTCCACTAAAAGCATCGTAGCTTTCCTTGCTCTATCGCTATTTCCATAGAAAATTATCACACAAAATACATTCTCCAGTTCCACTTGTTCTAACCTTCAAGGCTAAGACTCACCAGCCTACGCACGTTGTAGCCAACCATTCCATCCCTATTCCACTGGTGAGAAGTAAGTTTCACCCGAGCAGCTTCTTCTCGCAAACCACTGCTCTATAGAACCAGTTTCCAAGGGAATGTTTCCAAGATCTCTACAATCTTAACATGTTCAAGCAAAGCATATACTGTTATCTTCTATACGTATCAACATAAACTGCAACTCAGCAACATACTACCTCAAGCGGCTGCCGTTGGTTGCGCAGGATTAACTTATTTTGTGTATGTTTTTCCTAAAAATCTAGGTGATTCGTCTTACAACCACCTGCTCAAAAATACTGGTGATTTATTAATGTCATCTGCGTAAATATAATAGGAGGCAAAAAACTAAAAACAGCCCGGTTCTATCTTAGTTGGACTACTCAGGCCTTTAAGGATTGAACTTACCTCCCCAGTCTTAGTTTTGAGAAGCTGTCTGAGTTGATGGCACATGGATTTGAGAATATTCAACTTATTCCGATTAGTGTTTTGAAGGTTTAGCTAAGTAAGGATTTAATCCCATGAAATGACGACATGCCTTTAAAAATCATCGGCTTATCTTATCTATCTATCTCAGTTTATTTATATATATCTATGTATCTATATACCTATTTAACATATTTAATATCTATCTAAATCATTTCATATCTATCTATCTATCTATCTATCTATCTATCTATCTATCTATCTATCTATCTATCCTAGCCTCATCCATCTATTTCTCGCTCTCTACCTCTCTTTCTCACTATCACTCTCTTTCTCTTTCTGTGATAAAACGTGACATTTTTTTCATATCCCGAATCAAGTCTGGAACCTTTCATCACGCAATCTTATCTATTAAATATTTTGGCAGCAATTTCTGAAATATATTTTAAAAAATGTGTAAAACACACAAATTAGTAAATTAATTTCTCACACAAGTTAAAAATTTGACTCTCATTCATAACCATACAAAAAATTCAAATTAGAAAACGACTCAGTATATTTATGAGATCTGCCTGAACTTTGATCTCATAAGACATTTTTCAACATTTAGTTTAAAGGGAATAATTTCTTTTACAGATGCTTTACAAACTAATCATTTTGACAGAAACATTCGTTTATTAAAGGGACCAAATGTTTGCGAGTTTTTTCCTTTAAGCATAAATTCTGAGACGATTTTCAAATAAAAGAGTAAAACAAGGTTGGTAACAAAATATACTTTCTTCGTACTGCAGAAAGACGAAGCTCCCAGGAGACAGGAATTAAAAATGTTAGTAAAATAGGTTAAATATGACTAAAATATTTATATTACGTTTAGAAATTTTACTATACACGTTTTCATATGTTATCAAGCACTGTCAAACTGCTCAAAACAACTCGTCCTGTCAATGCAAATTTAAATATTGAATATAATGTTCTATAAATCTGGGATGTCAAAAAAAAAAAAAAATTCGACTGAGTATAATAATAAAATATTGTTTATTAGAATTTTGAATTGAAAGCACTTGAAGTAACAAAAGAGACAGACAGGAACTGTGAAATGTTTATACACATATTTAATATCCCGACGGGCAACAATATCGAAATTTAGCAAAATATAATAGAACATTGAAGGTAGAGAAACTTTTGGTTTAATTTGAATTTAATAAAGCCTATATATATATATATATATATATATATATATACTGTGCAAAATATTAGGACAAGAACTATATTATCTTTTATGATGCATCAAAATAAAGAATCACCCTTGTCTTAACACTTTTGCAAATTCAAATACAGGGTGAAAAGCTACGTAAATTGCTAATAAAGATTGATTATTTAAAAGGTGTAAAAGGTATATTTAAAATTTCTTGTTTTCTATAAACGAGTTATTTTGAAACTACTCTATTGAACATCTATGGGATATTTTGAAGAAAAAAATGATAAATCGAATTTTACTTTGGAAACAAATACAAGCTGCTTGGCAGGAGATACCATTAGATAGATTGAAGAAGCTTGTGATGTCAATGCCTGACAAAATTAAGGCTGTGATTAAATCAAAAGGCTATTATACTAAATATTAAATTTATTTTGTAACAAGTATTTTTTCTTGTTGTCTCATTTGTTGAGTAAATCAAATATAATATGTTAATTAAATTGTTTATTTTCTGTCAATATGCCTCATGAAAAATAAAATGTTCTTGTCCCAATACTTTGCACAGTACTATCTATATGTAAGTTTTGTTAAAAATGACTAACAGAGTACTATGGCTAATTTCTTTTATTTAATTCATTCTATAATATGTGATTATATACTTTTTTCAGGACATCACTGAAGTGCCATACGTGATACATGCTTGGGCGATCATGTCTCGAAAGAGACATGACTGACTGGGCAGAAGATTATCCCGCAGTAGGTTGCTATTAAATTCTGTGGTAGATTGGTTGCCAGCCAAGCGTATAGAAACCAATATGTCCTATTATGTAACCTATAACTGAAAGAAAAAGACGAATTAATAACTTTCCCAAGGGTATTTGTGCGTAAGTGAATGCAAGGAATTCCAGTGGAATTTGAACTTGGTACCTCCATTTGTCGTTCCTAGCCGATATCCATTGTACCACTACGCACACCCTTAGGACATCAATTATATAAATGTTTTCCGAATGTATTAATTATCCAACAAATGTTGGGTTGTACTTTTAGACATTAACAAGGATGAATTTTATTTTACGTTTGACTGAATTTATAGATTGGTTTGTGTACATATCTTGAGTAATAGAACTGTTTTATTTTCCAAGCTCAGTTAGCATGTCGTGGCCGTGATCATTCTAAATATTTAGCTTTGACATTATTGGCATTTTCAGCCTATTTTGCATGTAACTGTTATTTATGTATTTGTATTTTTAATAATTATTTTACGTTGCCATGTTAAACATATAATATATCCAATATAATTATTTACACATTTCGATAGGTTAGGAACACTGTTCATTTGGGGTCATGTTGCACATATATACCAATTGTAAATATTCTCAATTATATTTTTATTACTTCATATCTTTCTACAAAATATAGCATCCAATCAATTCATGAATTTATTCAAATCTTCAAATTTCACTGCCGATGAAACCATTAATATAATCATTAATTCTGTATATAAAAATAATTGAATTCCATCTCAATCAATCAAATCGAATATTCTGAAAAAAATATGGCTTTCCTATACAACTAAAGTCTCTTTATACGACCATCACGGCAAGATTTGCACTCCAATTAAGATAGTTTTTTGAGAGAGTTTGAGTCTTGTTTAACGACATATCAACATTTGTGGGGTATGTAATGCCAAAAAGGTGGGGTCTTAAGGATTTTGTTTTTAAATTTTCAGTTATAGTGAGAAGGTAGTCAAATTTTAATGATTTTTTTTTGTTTTTATTCTTTTTAATTTTAGTAATCTGAAAATGTCTTCTAGTTTTATATTCAAAAATATTTTGTTGAGAATAATTTTTTCCTTCAAAAATGTGTTATAGTAATATTTTTTCTTAAAAAATGTATTGTTATATTTTTCCTTCAAAAATGTATATTTTTTATAATAGTATATATTTCTATAAAAGTATATTTTTGGACTTTCATAATGTTTTGATGCCAGTTTGGGTGTTAGCTGTTTGCCTATAGCTGGGACCCTAACAGGTACTACCACTCTGGGTCAGGATGGACCTGAGAAAAACTGCAACTAAGAGGTGGTTCCATGCTCTACACAACCTCCCAATCAGAGGCTTTGCTGCCGGATGCAGTTTACGGTAATGCCCAAGACCCCAAATAATAGAGTTAGTATGGCAAATCCTCTCGTTCAGAGCTTTTCTATAACTTCACACATGTAGAAAATAAGGTATTAAAAAATACTAAACCGATGTTATAAACTGTGGTGCAGTGGATATCCACACGGGACGAGAAATTGGACAGCCGAGTTCAAATTACAGTTGAATTCGTTGCATTTTCTTACTCTAAATACCCTTGGGAAAGGTATTAGTCCGTTTCTTCCCTCCAGCTATTGGTTAAAGAACAGAACACAATGGGTTCTATAGACTTGTTTGGCAACGAGTCTACTGTAGAAAGTAACTTTCTACCCAGTATATCATGCCTCTTTGTATCACGTATGGCACATCACTGACTAAACCGAAAATATATATCCGCTATATTGATGATTTGTTTTTTATTTTAGCTGAGACTAAATATGAAGTGTACTCTAGAATGTACATTTGATAAAAACTCTTTCCTCAACTTTAGATATGGACTTTGCCCTAAAAAATAAACTTCCATTCTTTCGTGTTCTTGTGCTATCTAGTGATAATTTATTCACTACTTCGTTATATGTAAAAAAAACACTCTTGCCATCTTAATTTTACTCGTCAATGTCCTCTCAGATTTAAAATTTTTGTTCCTCATGAGAGCGCACGAAATTTCATTCTCTTGTCTGCTTTTCTTTAAAGAACTTAATAACGTGAAACAAACTGTTTGTTCATAACAGTTTTCAAACCATAAGTATATTATATTTTTCTTTCTAAAGTAATCAATAGCAACACTGAATATACAGAAAAAGCAGTAATATTAATAATTTCAGTGTTTTGTTGCATTCTATTTTCATTATTGGGTACATCCAATTCTCCTCGTTTCATGTTATAATTTTATACATATTTTATCTTAAAAACAATGTATATATTTTCATGTCATGTGTGTTTTAGTTGGTTCTGTTTGAATATGGCATATTATAATATGTGCTATACAGAATGGCGATGAATGAGTTCTTTTAGTGTTTAAGTGACATGTAATAAATAAATGGGTGTTGAACCGGATTAAGTAAGTATAAGTTATTGACAACCAACCTTTCCACAGTTCCATTAGCACTTGTGTCACATTACAAAATAGAATAAAAAAAATTCTGCAAAAAACTATGCACATAGTTACCCACTATAGATTGTGTTTACCAGAGTGGGGCTCTGACCATCTTAATGGAATATTCTCCCCAGTCACCGGAGTAACAGGAGGAAGAACCTGTCCACCTCCAAAAAACAGCTTGGGCAGCGAATAGATTCACAAAAGATGCTGGCTGTTATGCCCAGTAACGTTCAAAAGCATGGTCGATGGCATTTAGACTATTACAATTCATAACTCTGTTAAAGAGAGAGTTAAAGATCGTTTGAAACAAATTGTGGATTTTAACCATCAGAAATTACAAATGATATCACATCTAACTCGACGAGAAAATAATGATATAATGATGATGTTGATGTTCGAGGCTATTTTAAACAACAATTTAGGAAGGAAGCCACCACCGTTAAAGCAAAGAACAGTAACTGTTAGTAAACTTAAGAAACCTATCTTCCAGAAAGGTGCCAATGGCTTCTCTTTCAGTGATTGCCGATAGTTTCCTTATAAGGAAACGACTAATACTACCGTTCCTATTACTATTGATACTTCATTTATAGAATGTTTTATATGTCTCCAATAATTTGAAATTGCCCCTTAATAAGCTCCTTTTACTTTTCTCATAATTCATTATTTTTCGTTTTCACCCTTTAGTTCGTTGGCCAAAGGGCATCTGAAATCAGACGGGTCTTTTTTATTATTTTCAAATGAAATGCATTTCTTAGACCACCCAACTCTACATTTCCCGACTAATAACTGCCTTGCTACCAACATTTGTCGAATCAATCCCCCATCTCATTCGTATTTCATTCATGAGATATACGTTCTACTCCAACAGCTTGTCCCAACGAACCGCTGTTTTGTGGATCCAACTCACAAGAGAATACTTTCTAGTTCACTACAATTTTAACCTGTTAAAGTCTACTTTCAACCATTATCTTCCCCGTATATACGAATGACTTGTGACATTCTGTATCCCCCTACCTGATGTGGCTCTTTGGCCTTGTATAAGGTGAAAATCTATGTAAAATGATTCCATTTTCATACCAGGTCTTCTTTGTGCATACTGGATGGAAGGATTGCAAATCAGTGTATCAGTGTACAATATCTATTTGTTTTCTATAACTCAATTAACTGCCGTATGTCATACAGGCTTGGGTGGTCATTTCTCTTTAGCGAGTTGACAGACTAAAGAAAATTTTACGCAATAGGGGGTATTATTTTCTGCGATGAACGTGGTTGGCGACCAATGTTATAGAACCCACACTGTTCTTTTATTTAAACCGGAGCTGGAGGGAGAAGAGAGGGATTCATACCTTTACCAAGGTATTTGTGTCTAAGTGAATGAAACTAATTCGACTGGAATTCGAACTCAGCTCTGTGACTTCACATTCCAAGACGATATTCATCACACCACAACGCACATCAGATTTCTATAAATACCGCTGTATTTTGTTGTTTGACTGTCAAATGCATTCAGTTTTTATAATTGTATGTGTATTTCTGTCCAATCATTTTCCACTTGTTTGCCGCTTTGCTAGTGGATTTACAGATGGTGTAATAACAAGCGTCTCAGAATCTGAGTGCTTAGGTTCGTTACATTCGATTACGCGTAAATATATTCGGAAAGTTCTGCATCCATCCCTACAAAAGGTTTAATAATCCGTTAAAAAAATCAATCAATTACTCTTTTACCATTTTTTCCACACAGGCGTCACTTTTTTCGGTTTTCGCTTTGATGTTGGTTATGTTGACGCATTCAGTCTGGGTTATAATGATAAAAGGTCCCGTATTTCTTTGTCTATGTCATCAACAAAAAACATGTCCGTTATATTTCAACTGCGATAACTTTTATTTGTCTGTAAGATTGTCAGTGGAGAATTATTATTATTATTATTATTATTATTATTATTATTATGACACATATTCCAACAATTTCTTATGTCTTATGAGATCAATTGTTACTTTACTGACTTAAGTGAACTCTCCGTTTTTAAGCCATGAACAAAACTTATCAAAGCTGAATAAATATCACATTTCCTTTGCCTAGTGTGACAAATGAGCACATAAAAATTAAAGTACAAATAGTTGCTGAAATAGCTCGATGACTGACAGTTTATTTTTTATGCAATTTCTTATGCGGAGATATATATATATATATATATATATATATATATATATATATATATATATATATATAAATGTGTATTGTGGTGTAGTAGATATTGGCTCAGAACGAGAAATCGGGGAGCCAAGTTCGAATTCCAGTTGAATTCTTTGCAATCACTTACGCGCAAATACCATTTGAAAAGGTATTAAAACGTTTCTTCTCTCCAGTTATGGGTTAAATAACAGGACAGATTGGGTTATATAGCTATGGCTGGCAACCAGTCTACCGCAGAAAGTAATGCCAACGTACTACGGGATTATATTCTGCCCAGTCATTTATATTTATTTCAAGACATGATCACCCACGCGTGTATCACGTAACTGACTGATATGCCAAAGAACAAGCTGCACTCAGTTGACAATTAATGTGTTCATTTCTAGCGTGTAAGATGTAGAGATATGAAGTATATATCACGAGGATGTTTAGGATAGATAATGGATTGACTAAATTTCAAAGGTTGTGATCGTAGTAATCAAGCAAGCATTTTCCACTGTGTTAGTTATACAAGGCAATATTTTTTTGCGAATAATTTGGCTGAGGTAAACTTCCTCTATGCCGACCGAATATAAAATGGATCAGGATGAGTAGTCGGTCCTAGTTGTGAAGGCTTGAACTCGAGGAACTAAGGAATGTAAAACGTCTGTAAGTTGTACCACAATTCTCTTTGTCCTTATTTTCGTCTTCCTTTCGAGAAATGTTAGATTATTCTCTTCGTCATTGTCATTATGAAATTATATTCATCTGTAACTTTCTTCGTCTTACAGTTATTTAAACTATTTTTGTTCGTTTCGTAGTAACCTTTTACTGATTTTTTTTTCTTGCGACTTAAAGTAATTATAATGTTTGTGACAAGATTTGTAGATAGTATCATTTAGTTACTGTATTTTTTCTTGTCAATTTCCAGACATTCTTGTTCAATTCAGACAAGAGCTTCATATATATATATATATATATATATATATATATATATATATATATATTCAGTTTCATATATATATATATATTCAGTTTCATATATATATATATTCATTTTTTTGTTACATGTTTATTTCCTTCTTCTTCTGCATTATTTTCTTTTATATTCTCAATATTACTTGAAGGAGCTGTTGTTCTTTAAAAGTGTTGGAAATACTTTAATATTTAGTCGAATTTCCCTCTGATTTATCAAGTAGAATATAATGTATTTACGACTGTCAAGAAAAATAATTATCATAGAAGTTCTATTCATTAATACCATTATCTTAATAATCATTATTATACATAAACCTATCTACCTATCTATCTATCTATCTATCTATCTATCTATCTATCTATCTATCTATCTATCTTTTCTAGTCTGTTCATATCTATCGATCTATCTATCTACCTATATTTTTAAGTCTGTTCATATCTATCTATCTATCTATCTATCTATGTCCAATATATATATATATATATATATATGTATATAAATCAGTCAGTTTGTTAAGGGCCATACGTGCTACTCTCTGGGCGATAATCTCTCGAAAAAAGAATGACCGAGTGGACAGAATATTTTCCTGCGGTTGACCTGTTCGCTGTAGTTTAGACCTTTGCGGGGTAAATATATGTTATGTATTCAAGCAGCAATTCCGACCCCATTGGTTTTTCCCTAAATATTTCTGATAAGGTTCTTCTGTTATTTTTATTTTTTTATTTTTTCCTCTATGCTATCAGAAGTGTTCCTTTCCGAACGGTTTGTTATCTTGTCATTTGAATCTGTTCAGTCTCCCAGAAAAATGCAAGCGACATCTGGAGCAGTTTTGTGCAAATTTTGATAAGGAATTCTATTCAATTTATTTGTTTTATTCGACTTATCAAACTTCTTTGGAAATATGATAATGGTGTCGTGATACATTTTCCGACAGGAATTGAAACTAAGCTCCTCGATTAACAATGTTGAATTATTATTCATTACACCTCCCGAACATTTCAGCGTCACGTTTTCCCAAGTAGTCATTAATCTACCTATTGACCAAGTATAACTTTGGTGTTCTACGGAGACCGGTGTTTTATTGTTGAGGACGTAAGCTTGGATAATGAAATTTTGAATTTGTAAAAGACAAATTATAATTCTTTGTCTATATTTTGAAGAGGAGGCATTATTTATATTATTGGAATTTTTTCGGACTGTTGTCCAATTATTTATTGCCCTGTTTACGACGTTTAAACCGTTGTACGCTCCGACCATTTCTGATAAGAATTTTGAAACAATCCCTTTATTTCAATCATTCTTATTCCATGCACGATGCAACTTCCAGCAGCCATGTAGTTATCTCCCTTTAACTTAACTCTCTAAGTTATTTGTTTATCACTGCTGTAGCCTGGTATTAAAATCACAACTCTTTGGATCAAGTTACTGGAACTAATTCTTACGCCAAATCGAAGTGCTCAAATAAAACGTGTTATGTGGCTGAGTGGTTACAACATTTGCTTTATGTTTCGAACATGAACGTGATCGATTTGGTAATGAGAATGTAACGTTTGATGTCGTCTTTAACATCAAGACTTTAGTAAAAAGCGAGATAATCTTACCTCGGTTTGACCAATTGTTGGGTAGATGAAAATGACAACACATATTCTTTTGAAAGTTTTATTATAAAATTCATTAAAACATAAAATCCTTCATTTTCATTTAATCAAGCTAAGGAAAATTTGCACCCTCACTAATATTATTATTGACTCGTCTATGTATTCATTTTCAGTTCACTACCTCGAATAGCCCTCGGGCCTTGTACATAGTGAAAACCATTGTAAATCATACGATAATTTTTTCTAGCTTAAGCTATGTTTAACTTTGTTCAAACTCTTGTGTTTTGTAAAGATTGAAAACGTGTCTCGCAATATTTCTATTGAGTAGAAGATGACATAGTTACTCAGCACTAATGTGAATTTGAATTCGTAAAATTTACAAACATATCTGATGTTTATTACTTATTTACAGATATTCAATATTCTTCAACGTATACTCGAACTAAAAACCTGATGATGACCATCAAATAACATGTCACTTCGTAGGCATTTCATTGCCTAATTACAGCTTTTCGTGGCATAAAATACAAATAGGTTTATTATCAGTCCTATTATCCGTGCGTTGTGGATATCGTCTCGGACGACAATTCGTGGAGACGTGTTCGAATTCCAGTTGAATTTCTTGCATTCAATTACGCACAAATACCCTTGGCAAAGGCATTAATCCGTCTCTTCTCTCCAGTTATGGGTTTAATAATAGGACAAATTTGGTTAAATGGCCTTCAATAGCAATCAGTCTACCGCAGAAAGCAATGACAACCTACTGCGGGATAATTTTCTGCCCAGTCAGTCATGTATCTTTCGAGACATGATCGCCCAAGCGTGTATCATGTATGGCACTTAACTGACTGATCCTTCCTATAATTTCGGGGTACAGTATTCAGATAAAAAAAACAAAAAACATTTCAGCATATTTTGAACATGCAGTAGCATAAGCAATCTACCTGTACCTTATAACAAAATAGAAAAATATTTTAACTATGGCAGAAAATATTACTGCATATAAAAAGCAAACACGCTGAAAATTGAATAAGAAATCATATTTGAAACAATCCCTCCCTTCCAATTTGATTTTTCTATGAATGATTTGAATGATGGGCATTTATTCGTAGCTTTAACCTGGTGTCTTTCATGTCAGTGTTGTACCTTTGTTAATAGTTGCTTTCAATGACATATCGTTCTTCTGTAGTATTTAGCTGGTTAATGTTAGAAATATACTGAGGCATATTTAGGTAGGATAGATTAGCTGTTACCGATAAATGTCACCGGTACCTTCTGATGATTATGACTTTTACAGCACATCTTTTGAGTAAACAATATTATTATGAATACGGTTTAAATAAAAGTGATTGTTAGAGTTAAATTTATAACTTACGGTAGTGAAATTTGAGGATAAAATTATGGTCCCAAATTCGCATTTTTGGGTTGATTATTTCTATTTATTTTGCAAGTTGTGTATGTAATAGAATAGCCAAAATTTTGTCATCTTCAAGACTCAACTTTTGTCTCCTGAAACTTAGCTGCTTAATTTTGCACTGTTGATAAATCGTGAGCGTTTTTCCTTAATGTAGCTATTATCTCAGTATGAATGTTCCTAGGAGCCTTTTTCTGGAGGTATTTGTTAATAACTCAGATGATCAACTGATCATTTTCAATAGAAGTCGCTACTTGTTATATCTGAAGACTTCTTTAAAAAGTTAGATATAAGCTTACACGGAAAGAAAGCAGCTAAATGCATGCAGACAACACACATCCATAGTCAGCTTATAAACTTTGCACCTCTTGGGAAGGAAAATGGATATACACTTTCCCAAAGGTATTCTTACGTAAAAAAACACGATTAGATTTCGAACTTGACTTTTCAATTTCTCATATCAACCCGTCATCTAGTACACCATCCGCACTTTTAAACCTACATCACTTGATATTCCCATTTGGTCACCCATCTAGGTAGTGAAGGAGTTCGACGTTAATTAAAATCGGAGATCGACAAGAACGGGTTTTTCAACAGGATATTGCCGTAAGTTTCCCACTCACAGTCATTATCCGGATAAAATTGTTCCAGAAATGCAGATACAGATGAAATTACATACATAAAAAGGGAGGAGATAAGATACAATAAGATAAAGTAGTTTTATATAGATGCTAAAAATTAAGTAACAGTTAATCCGAAAAAACAAATATGGATAGAGAAAATGGAAATGAGAAAAGTGAATATAAACCTGCTATCCACCCAGGTGTCCTTGACGATATGAAACGGAAAATTGTAATGTGACGCATCCCTACTTTGTAGCTCAGATACAGTCACTTTCTTACCGGCGCAATGTGGCGTCCTTTTGTATCTTATACAAATACTTTCACGACTTCTGCTCAGATGAACTTAGATCGCTGGTGCCCCTTATATATAAATTTATTCGAGCAACAAGATTAGCAACTAAAAAGGGTCCCACCCTCTTACTGTGAAACCAATAAATTGTAAACGCAAATTCTACTCCATCAGCTTCTTTTCTTGTATTTCCCGCCTGTGGAATTCTATTTACTTGCTTCCCCGACAGCTACAATCTCCAAGAATTTAAATGTAAAGTTAATAATCATCATCTATCTCAATAAAGAGCATCTTCTCTCTCATGCTCCTTTTTCCGTCCACTCCACTCTCATCAGTATGTTCATCCTTGTCTTACCCACTTCCTGACACTCCTTATAACCTGTGACTCTTTCTCATAACATCCCTCCTATGTAACCTGCTGCAAGAAAATGGCAATAAAATGTCTTGCTTGGGGTGATATGATTATAAAAAAAAATATGCTAGCTGAATAATTGATGTTTTTTAAAGGCAATGAAATGATAAATAAAAAGATCAAACTGCATAGACGACAAGAAGCAAATGTGAAAATAAACGAAAAGAAAACTGACATAAATGTAAAAGAAAAGAATCAAGAAAAATTGAAGAAAGAAATCACTTAAAAGAGTAGCAGAAAAATGATAAATTAAGAGAAAAATGTTACAGAAGGCTTTTCTACTGAATTTTTCGAAACAAGAAAAAATAACTTCTTTTTCCTGCGACATACTAAAGGAGGTGTAACGAATGAAATTCACAGACACATAGCACTTGACTGAACACATCAAGAATGAATGTGCTAAAATTAATGGCAATGTTGAAATATTGCATCGTGATCACATGAATGTTGCAAAACGTAGGAATTACATCACAAATGATGGAAATTATATTAAATCTCTTATTTGCAAATATTCCAACCGAATAAATTTTGAACTTTTAATTTTTGAAAATATGCATGTTTTCTTATGTGATTAAACTTTATAGACAACCTGTTGACTAAACGTAAAAGAAACGCCAAGGAAATTGCATTTAATATAAAAACTGATAAAAACAGTAGATTTCAAAAGAACAGGCAAAGATGAATGTAGAACACCTTTTCAAATATTGAGAGAGACAGAAACCACAATTAGGAATAAATGCAATATTGCTATGTACACTATTTACATTCGGGATACTTTTTTATGTTATTGTGACAATATCTCTCACAGGCGTGTTCGACCTTGTTCATTTATTTTATTATTTTATTTTATTTAATTTTATTTATTTATTTAGTTTTTTTTTTTGGTGCCGTGTTTATTTTTTTCAAACCACAACTTTACACCAGTGTCCGGACTGGATCAACAAGGCGACTACTAAAATTGCATGACGTAACCTCTGCGATCTAATCACAACGTGGGACAGCGGCCCGTTGTTGCAACTGACGTCTTGTAATCCAGGTTTTTTGCGGTGACATCATCGAATGGGATCGTCACGACCAGCAACAGCGACCAAACCAACCGTACAACCGGGTGGTAGTGTCACAACTGGGATCGTCACGACCGTCAGCGAGAACGAGCGTCACATTAGACAGGCGGCCGGCTCGGCCTGGGCGTCAAATCTGGTGCCGTCGTGCGAACAGTTTATGTAGTCAGTTAATTGTGTTTTCTGCCATCGGATTCTGATATCGAAAAACCTCCGGCAACTTGATGTAGCTGTCTACTGTGATTAGATAATAAAATCTGTCCCGCATAGTCTACGGGGATCTTCGATCATGGTCGATCAGTTTTCGGCCAAGGTTTTGGATCATTGGGGATGCACTGGCAGCTAAGGCTTTATATCATTCTGCCATTCGCATAATATCTGCATCCATATTCTGCCAATATACGTAACTTCTCATCAAAGCCTTCATTCGATTTTTCCAGTATGTTCCATATGAAAGTCCTTTTCTGTAGTGTCTTAGGTATTACGACTCTCTCATTGTATATTAAGGCGTTATGGCAAAACGAAAAGCTGTAGGAAAGACTTCTATCTCTTTCTTTCATTTTACTCTTCGTTGTAATCAAACAGTATTATATATTTATTTGTACCAGCCTGATTATTATACGATACATTTTTGTTACAAAAATATGTCATTTGGCAGGATTCGAAATTGCAACCCCTATCCACATATGAGAAGCCACCATGTAATCAGTAGTTTTCGGTTTTTTATAACCAGTTTCGTTAATCTTTGTTAATTTCCGTAACTTGTTTACATTTGTTGACATTATGATAAATTTCAGAGCAGATATGGTTACTACCATGAATCGAAAATTGTGTAATAGGCTTAATTTGACATCGTTTAGACTGATCGTCAATCGCTAAGACGCGCCAGATCAGTTAAATAAAGACAAAAATTCTCCAACATTTGGATAATTATTTATTGATTTGCTTCTAAGCTTTCGGCTCACATGATCCATCTCCAGAGAAGTTTTTTAGAGTCAAATACAATAACATCCACCATCACCGACGATTTTATTTTATGTTGACATAAAACTCCGCTTGGCAAAAACGATAAACGCAGTTCTCAAAATTGCAATGCGTTTTTATGACGTCACACCGCGTGATAGCGCGAAATGACAACAAAACCATGTAGTCAAATGCAATGTAATATGTTATGCCCTGATTTAAAGGTGAATTTATTGAGTGTTGGTTGTTTAGATTTGATGTACATGGCCTCCAATATCTGCAGGTCCCTCTTATTGTGTGTATGAGTAAGGATCACCGTACTTTTGACCCAAATCTGTCTGATACTACCTACATGTTTATGTTTTTCAGAGAAATGTTGTTTAATTATACTCTGATCAGAAAGATGACATGTAAGTGTACGGGAGAGCGTGGTTGTAGTAAAACCAATATATGTACTTGGTTTTTTATTAGTATGTTTATATATATATATATATATATATATATATATATATATATATATATAGTTAAATACAACAGACAATTAATGGTTATTATGTTTAATCATGAACCGTTTCAAACATCTTATTTGGTCTTTATTTTAGGTGAAATTATAGAAAACATTGCCCAAAATTTGGATATTTTTATTTACGCTGGTTCTAAGCTTTTGGCTTGCATGAGCCAACTTCATAGGGGTTACAGGAACGTTAATATAAAAACATCCACCATCAAATACGATATTATTTTGTGTTGAAATGAAACATTGCTATGCGACAATAAAATAACATAATAATAATAATAATAATAATAATAATAATAATAATAATAATAATGCCTCTAACAATATTCATAATGTTAATAATAATAGTGTATGACAAAATAAACATAACACTATTAACATATACTATTTCAACAAAGTGCATAATAACTACAACATGAGTAAACACACACAAAACATAATAGGTAGAAATGTCAAACCATTGTCAATAATAAACAAATGAAGATCATCCTATATTGTAAAAGATTTAAAACAATTGACCTCATTGTCTCTAATAAACCTACAACTACGCAACTAAATCCACTACAGAAAACCAATGTTGTGTATCAATTTCCATGCGGTTTACAGTTTATATCTATGATACTAACAAAAAACACATGGTTTTACTAATAAAAAACATTGGTTTTACTACAACTACGCTCTCCCGTAGACTTAACTGTCACTTCTCTCATCATAGTTCAATTAAACAATATTTCTGAGAAAAACATAACAATATATGTAATAAAGACAGATTTTTCGGATAACAACAACGCTCAGACATACACACAGTAAAAAGAACTTTCAAATATTGGAGGTCATCTACATTAAATCAAAACAACCCTCACTCAATAAAATCGCATTCAATCTAATCAGAAATCATTACTTTGCATTTAGACATACAGTTCTGTTGTTAACCTTACAGTCTCTCACGTGACATAGAACCACATTACTAATTAACGATCTGCGTCTGCATTCGGTGTCTGTTATTGTCACATAAATATGCTTTATGTCAACACAATATATCATCTTTTATGGTTGATATCTTTATGTTAACGTCCATCTAGCCTCCGTGAAGATGACAAATGTGAGCCGGAGGCTTAGATCCAGCCAAATAAACAATTCTAATTGTTGGACACTTTTTTCTTCATTATTGAAATTAAAGCCAAAATATGATTAAACATTATATATATTCATTTCCTGTTATATTTAACAATATATGTTTAGATAGTTATATGTTGCCACGTTACAATTATATATATATATATATATATATATATATATATATATATATATATTGTCTTCATATATATATATTGTCTTCATATATATATATTGTCTTCACTGCTTGAAGACATAATTATTGCAGAGAATGAAATGAGAAGACACTGCTAAGAAGCAAACAGGAGGCAAGAGCTTTCATAATATTCAATAACTGGTAGTAAAGTGAATCAAATGAGCTGAAGCTGCATCGCTATTGTCTCTCTAATGAACTCAGCCGACGCTGCGGAGCCATTGTCTCTCTCTCCATGACCGTGACAGGATATATATATGTATATAGAAGACATACTATATTGGAAACAGAGTAGAAGCAAATATACACAATGTAGAGAAAATACTGTACATTTACTGACTAAGGATGAATAAAGAAAAAATATAATAATAAAGCTGCTCTGTGTATTAATTGCAAATAAAACTTAGTGTTTCACGTCAATTTATTAAATGGAGAATGATGACAAAAACTAAATAAATGTACGGGAGAAAGTGTTATTATTTACTTTTTAGACAATTGACAAGAAATTCATATTTATCTCTGTATGTATCTATGTATGTATCTATCTATCTATCTATCTATCTATCTATCTATCTATCTATCTATCTAAATAAATAAATACTGTAAAAATATACATTTTAAACTTACAACTTTTTAGTAGTTTTTCCTATATATATATATATATATATATATATATATATATATATATATATATATATACGAAGAAAGACACAACATCTTTACAATAAAAAACGATAAAAATTTATTTTCCAAAACACGTCTGACAAAAAAGACATTAGATTTTTCGAATTCCATGTTCACATTTCTATTATATATTTGATTGCTGATAGTTATGAGCAGTTTCTTCAGCTTACAACTTTCTGGCGGTGATCCACTCAGCGTAATTACATAAAAGAGATAAAGTATCCAATGATTAGTAGGGATAGAAGAACAGCACTTCAGCCGAGTCCATGTTGTTTTGCTATGAAACAATATATATTTTTTTCTTTTAAACAATTTTTTCCTAATAGTATAAACATACAAGAATGTTTCCAGCGTTAAATTTGCGGTTTTATTTATAGACTACGTTGAAATATGAATGTATTTTACTCAAGAATCATTTTGGATGATTATTGTGTAAAAATATCATTCATTTAAAATGTATATGACTTAAGATGTATATGACTTAAGATTTCACTTGATAATTCACGGGCTAAGGTAATAAAACAACTTTTAGGCAAAATTTGAATTTAATTATCAACATATTCTCCTTCTAGGGTGATACACTGATTCCAATGCTTATGCAACAATTCGATGCCTTTCTGCAGAACAATTAGTCTTTGGCCAGAAAATACACCTCAGTTTCCGATATCACTTCATCATTGTGGCCAAACCTCTTTCCATGGATTAATCCTTTGAAGTCCGCAAACAGCCAATGGTCGCTAAGGGGCAGATCTGGAGAATATCTTGCAGAAGTAATTCGAAGTGCAATTCCTGTAGTTATTTTCTCGTTGCAATCGACATGTGACACTGCGTTGTCTTGGTAAAAATAATATTTTCTTCTTCTGTAGCCGTATTTTGGCGATTTCATTCTTCAATCCCACCAATAATGCTATCCAATATTTGCTATGGATACTTCATTCTTTCTCAGGGTAATCTATGAACTAAATACTTTGCGCAACCCAAATTACAGAGGCCAAAACTGTCCCTACTGATGTTTCCGTCTTTGGTTGCTTTAGTCGTCTTTCACCTGCTGCTGTCCACTCATCGTACTGCTGTTTTCACTCGGGAGTGAAGTGTTAGATTCATGTTTTATCCATTGTCATATATTTATGCAAAGAATTATTTTGTGTTGCGTTGAAACAGTTGCAAACAACGCTTTGACTCATCGATGCGTTGTTGTTTTGATCGATTATGAGCAAACGCGGCACCCACTTTAAACAATGCTTTCTCATTGACAAATGTTCATGTGTACGATGCCTTGTGATATGTTCAAAGCCTCTGCTATCTCATGTCACTTCAATTTACGAGAGGCCAAAACGAGTTTGTGGATATTTCGTGTTTTTCTGAACAACTGTCAATTTTGGGGGACCTGACCGTTCATCATCACTTGTGTCTGTACGACTGCATTTAAAGTCAGCATACAACGACTTAACTGTTGTTTCTGACGGAGCAGATTCCTAATAACACTTATTAAGCCATTGCTTTGCTTAAATACAATTTTTCATCAGAAAGCAATGCTTTATCAATACACGAAATTCAGATCTTTCCATTGTTTTGAAAATTTGCCACAGTAGTTGTTTTTCTGTAAACTAAATATCCGTTATGGCCCAACTTTTTTAAATTCCCAAATTGCAGGTTAATACTTCATAAAATTATATAGTTTGTTTTTATTAGTGGCGTTATCTATATGTCAGACCTGGGACTTACTGAGTGATGTGTTAGAATCAACTTATAATAAATCTTTTATTATGGAGATGTATTTTATAATGTGACATTGTTAATTCATACAAACGTTACAGGAAAAGGGCATTGTTTATGTCATTTACATTTGTTGATTTTCCTTTCGATTATAAGTTATAATATTTATGTATTTCCTATAAGAAGATAGTTGCCTTTTCATATACCAATTTGGATTCTTTTCTACGACATACTTTCCCTTTGAATGTCACGTTCATTCAGGACCTTGGTGAGATCTCCATAACTTCCTGTCCCTTGACCGGGAAAATTTGTTTCTAAATTGCCTAACTTTATAGATGAAATAAGTACGGTGACTTCTATTAAATGCAAAAAATGCAACAAGTACCGCTAAATTAATAAGCAAATGATGAGTAGAGAACTCACCTACAGCATCTATCACGGCCTCGACCCGACTTCAGAATCTGACACATGAGGCCATTACGCTGTCCTTAGTCAGAATCTTGAACGACTCCTCAATACTGTTGATCAGCTTGGCCTTGGTGTTAAAGGCAGTGCAGTTGGTGTCTTTCCCAAACGCGTCCCACACAAAATAACCCATGTGAAGTAATATTACTGCCAGAAAGAATACTCTTCAAGCTGCCAACCTCTTCAACTAAGGCTTAAACACAGTGTTCAGCAACTCCACATATCTATCCGAACGGAACCAGTGACCCTGTTTGAGGTTGTACTTCACCCCCAGAACATTTAGTTTGGGTTCCCCGCACGGGGAACATCATATGGATTGTAGACATGCCATCTGTTGTTCTGGGTGTTGCGCCACAGGTTCTGACAAAAGTTGTTTTCATCAGAGAAGAACCAAATTGCCCCTAGTTCAACAGGATCCTTCTCCATGATCATGAATTTGAATTGCTTTTGTCAGACGGTTTTCTTGTGTCTTTTCTGTAAGAAGTTGACTTTTACACCTCCTGGACAGTTTTAGCGGAGGTCATCATTCAAGGTCATCTGCATGATAATAATGTCAACACCCATTTTCTATGTCCGCATTGTCTTGCCTGGTTCTGCCATCACTTTTCCCTGCAGTGGATGAATTCTAGTGTACTTAGGCATTCAGAAGGTCTGCTGTTGGTTTTTACTACAAACCATGGTCTCGAAGTGCAGTACACGTCTTATTGTTTTCACGTCTTCACAACTTATTGTTTTCTCGGAGTTCAAAAAGCATTGCGTATCTATCATGATTGCGACATTTTGATGCTCGTCACCAATCATCAACATGAAGGCTAACCTTTTCCAATATTCATGTCACTTCTACTCGTATATATCTGTTAACTTTAACATTTCTAAAACTGTAGTGATTAGATTTCAAAATGCCTCTCACGGTTTACAGATATTCAAAATATTCAGAAAAAATATTAAACTCTGTCAAATTTAAAGCGAACAAATAAGAATCTGACTTGGCATCCAGTCTACAATAGTTTCCTACCGCCGTAATGTAGGTTCCCTCTGCCTTTTCTACAAATTCTTTTATCATATTTGTTCTGATGAACTTTCTTCCTTGATAGCTAGTTTTTATGAATTTAAGCACATAACTAGACTGTCAGCAATTTCTCATATTTTTATAGTTTAAACTGTAACATGTTACCGTATGTTCTATGCTAAGCGTTTCTTTAATTACACTGCTCGCTTGTGGAACTCTCTTTCAGCTTCTGGCCTTCCGGTTAACTTTGGTCTTTGAAAAAGGTAAATGTAATGTCAGTCGTTATCTTCTGGCTTCTTAATATTTCTTATTTTATTCTTCTCTATTCTTAAAAGCATTTTTTCTCATTGTCTGTAACACTTTATTACGGTGATATTGATTCTTTAGGAAGAAATGATTTTGATCTCAATCTAGATTTTTGTTCTCCAAATCAATGAATTTGTTTTGATCATGCTACGTCTCGACAAAGACTATGTAAAATTACTTTTCTATCCATATTGCTGAGTGTCTTAACTGATGAAACTTTTTAAGAAGAAAAATCTCAGGTTGACGTGAACAAATGCCAGAAAACATAGCTGATTTATTTAAAATAGAATAATATGTTATGAATAATCTGTCATTTGTCTTTTGGTACACTATATGTTTTTTCAGTTTTCCTAGATGAATTACTCATATCAGTTGTATATGATCCAGTGTGCTACATTATTAGATTGCAATAAAATTTGAATTTTATATAAATACGATCTACAAATGATATGGGGGACTCTTTTCATCGGCTATATATATATATATATATATATATATATATATATATATACATCTATCTATCTATCTATCTATCTATCTATCTATCTATATATATATATATATATATATATAGATAGATAGATAGATAGATAGATAGATATATAGATAGATAGATAGATAGATAGATAGATAGATAGATAGATAGATAGATAGACATACATGAACATGTTACGGAAATTAACGAAGATTAACGAAAATAAACAACCGACAATTTGAAATGATTTGTTTGAACATTATTTTTGATCGATACTCGTATTTAAGTAGATTTTCTATTTATAATCAAACAAAATAATATATTTATTTCTACTGGCCTGAAAATTTACGATAAATCTTTGTTACGAAAATGTGTGTCATATATGAGGGTGAATAAAATGCAGTGATCTACGAATGGAGAGTGAGAATTACAGGATATTTATTCCCGGTATATAACATCTGGTCGGTAGAACGAAAAGAAGAGTCATTATTATTATTATTATTATTATTATTATTATTATTATTATTATTATTATAACTGAAGACATGACGAAAATATATATAATAAAATTGAAAAATGTCTTCAGGAATGTCAAACAGACATTTTTTTAAAATTACGTTTTTTATTCCATTATATTTTTTTAAAAACATTTTCCTCTTTCCTTAAGTTTTATTTGTGTTTATCGATTTATTTTCTACAAACATTTGTTATATATTTCGCTTATAGAGTTTTCCTATTCGATCATTTTGTATACGTGTGTATCTTTTCTTTTTCCTTCTCCTATTTGTCTTGTTCTTTTTATCTTCTGTGTGCGCGCATGCGCGTCATAGTGTGTGTTTGATGTTAGCATAATTTTTTTATATTCCTGTCAAATTCATATTTCTGGAAGTTCTCGTTTCTTTTCCCTGTTTATAATTTTATTCTATTTTCTATCTGTCATCAAATTAGTATTGTTTTTGGTTTTTTATTATTTTTATTGATTTACGTCTTATTGTTAACGATGTTTACTGATTTCGTAGAATTTTTCATCGAACACCTCAGTCTTCATTATTTCTTTGTTTCAGTATAAAATTGATGGCAAGACCTCTTGGTCTACTTTAGATTTTACATATTTTCTTATCATTTCATACACATTTATATCAGCAGAATGTATTAAGATTCGTATGTATATAAGTTTTCTCATTAAATTTTACAAACACACACACTACAATTAACAACAGTAGTAGAAGCCAGGAAGGACCATTTATTGAAAGGCGCAGACTCAAACACAAGCTCTCTAAAATTCTGAAGATGAGATTTTAATCTCGAACTTTTAACGTATCTAAACTTATTTATAAATGGAACTTTGTCTGTGTGTGTGTATGTCTGTGTATGTCTGTGTGTGTCTGTGTGTGTGTGTGTGTGTGTGTGTCCCCGTTACTTATAGATCCGAAACCGCTGAACCGATTTTCTTGAAAATTTACACAGTTGTACTATAAGCGTCTGCGAGTGTTTTAAGCTAGGTTGTGTGTCAAGATACACCAGATAAATATCGAAAATCGATAATCGAGTAAATCGGGTTATAGAAGAAGTGGTCCGATTTTAATCAAATTTGATACACTCATAGACACACATAAGAAACGATATTCAGAAGTTTCAAGGTTGCAGTTCTTACAATAGTGCAGAAAATCGATAATACATATATATATATATATATATATATATATATATATATATATATAAAAGGCAAGATGTTTGTGTGTGTGTCTGTTTATCTGTCTGTATGTCCTACAAATCCACAAGTTTTATCCGATTCTCACCAAACTTCACATAAATGTTATTTAGGCTGTGTCTGAGCTCCAGGACCATGAATTAGTTCTAAAGCTTTCATTACACCCGAGCAACGCCCGGCTATACTGCTAGTAAGAAATAGGTGATACCCAACACCTTATTTACCTTCCTTAATTTAAATAAACGCATTGAGAAAGCCTTCAAAACCTAACCATATTTTAATATCCACAATGCTTCAAGCAAATTACAAATCTTTCTAATCTTTTTATTAAATTAATTTAAGACACTGATATCACGAAAGATGAGATTTCGTTTCCGCCCTTCCATTAAATACTGCTGCCATATTTGGTCGCATGCCCTTGCTATCCACCTAGGGGTCCTTGACAAAATCACACATATCATTTATGTGATCAGTCCCGACCTGGCAGCTCTCAGTCACTTTCTCACAGGCGTAACGTAGCTTCTTTGTGACTCTTCTGCAAGTACTTTCACTTTAACGGCTTCTGCTCCGATGAACTTAGCTTTCTGATTCCCTCTATTCATGAATTTTGCTCGATCGACAAAATTACCAACTAGGTTCCACCCTTTTAGTGTGAAACCAATGAAATTGGTTTACGTGCTGTTTACGTGCTTTCCCGACGGCTACAATGTTCAGGAGTTTAAGCGTAAAAGTCAAAAGTCATCTCCTATCTTGCTACCTTGCATCCCCTTTCACATCATCCTTTCTCCGTCCAATCCACTCTCAGTGACTTAACCCTTCTCTTACCCACTTCCTGACACGCCCTATAAACTGTCACTCTTTCTCATAAATTTCCTCCTATGTAACCCCCTGCAAAACAATGTCAGTAGACTGCCTTGCTTGGGGCGATATGATTCTAAAAGAAAAAAGATTTTATTCAATTCATGACTTAATCAATTATACTCTGCTAGTGTGTGTTTCCTCCCCTTCTCTCATTTATCGCATACAGTGTATGCAGTGAATGAGAGAATGTCCAATTTCTTCAGATGTACAATTGTTTTTATATTCATCTCGAAATTATTTTTGTAATTCTGAGATTAGATGTTCTGATGTGCGTGGGTCCATCAATTAATTGTTCTCAGGTCGAACCTGACGCGGTGTGGTAGCTCCTTTTAGGATCGCAAATATGGTCAAATATTGAACCGCTGAAACACTATGAAAGTAGAACAAATTTCTTTCAAATCTACCACAAATAATTTTTTATATTAAAAATATTACCAACAATAAATATTTAAAACAAAATAATTAACAATACATTTTTAGTAAAATTACCAACAATACATTTCAAAATTTGGCGTTCAAAACATTTTTAGTAGAAGGCAGACAATTGCATTCAAAATCTTTCGATTTTGGCAAATAATAATCTATAGAGATTGATATGCCGCTAAACCAAACCAATATTCTCTTTCCAACGTTAGCAAAACAGAATGCAAATATCAGGTTGCGTAGTCATTCGTTCTTCAGTCGGGATATCACCTCTGGGAAACCAAACTTATCTATTTTGCTTAGTTGGTAGTCTGGTACAAGTTTCGTGTAATGTTTATACTGAAACCATATAAGGCCAATATGTAAATATCTCATATATCAAAAGAATTTCTTGATCTTTGTGCACCATATTCACGCCCGGAAATAGTGAATCAAATTGAACCCCAATCAGGAACATTTGATCTGAGTGGTGTGGATTTGTGCTTACGTCACCATATACCGACGTCCCTCTAAGATATACTAAAATGTGCTTTGTACTTCGTGTCACATCACAACATCAAAAGAATGAACTGCTTAAGATGGTTGAACTACGAGGCAAACTCTTAGCCTTCAGTGCAGAACCGGGTTTCAAATGATGTCTGTGGCTTTACCGACATAAACAAGACGTCATCCATGACGAAAATAATTATGCACACAACACATACATATACGCACGCCACATTAATGAAGAGGGTAGTAAGAGTCTTTCATATTCTCGCAAGTAGAAAATCGAATGTCCGAATAAGTGCCGAAAAGTCACGTAACATCTAAGTCAAACGGAATTGAATAACCAATTGTTTTACGCCCAGAAAGTAATATTGTTTTAATATCATTATTCATAACATGCAATATTAAAGAGCCACTCAAATTAGAAGGACTACTGAATGAGGGTTTGTAAGAAGGTACAAGGATCAAATAAAATGTGCACATGTATATGTAGTTTGAGAGCAACTCCCTCCTTACTGATTGAATACAAAGAGTATGAGAATGAAGCAAAATGAAGTGTCTTATCTTTGAAGGTTTGTCTTATCTCTGAAGGGTTGGACTGCTGTAACAACAGACTATAATAAGAATATATTCCATGTAACGACTAAACTGCATAAGGTTAGCGATATTTAGTTTGTGGGACAAAAGTTGTAAGACAGAAAATAATACAACACCAGCAACACTGCATACATGCTTTTGTATTCTGTCGAGTCTGGAAACTGGTATCTCCAGTTAAGATTGGCAAATAAGACTTTATTTTTGGTCCCATTTTCAAGACAGGTCTTGTTGGGAGAATTTAGATACTTTCTAGAGTATTACAAGGAACTGGTCATTTTTCAAGCATCTTTAACGATGCACCATATTCAAGAATTCAAACTGATGACTTGAGAGAAATTCCGTTTTAAGAGACATTTTATCTTGTCTGGTACCAGGGCTGAATTTAAGTACTAAGAGGCTACTATGCTAATAAAAGATAGAGATAACTTCATAACGTATGCCCCTCCCAGTTTCTATGAAAATATCTTTTGGATAATCCTTTTAAATAAGTTAAACTGACAACTCACAATAAAAACTTATATGTATACAAAACAGATGCATCGAAATCTATATGAGGCCTCGTCATGCGGCTCCAGTCAATCCGTAAACTGCTATCCGGGATACACGCTAAGGCTATCATATCTCGAAAAAGACAGGACTGATTGGACAGAAGACCTTCCTGCAGTAGGTTGCCTTTACTTTGGGTATGCGTTCTGGTACAGTGAATATGGGTTAGGAACAGGAAATTGAAGAGAAGAGTTCGAATTCCAATTGAATTCCTTGCATTCGCTTACCCACAAGTAACTTTAGAAAAGGTATTAATCCGTCTTTTTTTCCTCCAGCAATGGATTAAATAGCAGGGCAAATTGGGTTATATAGCCTTAGAGGCTGAATCGGAATAAAAATAATGACTTCAAATATGGGCGCCTAAATACTCTAAATTGTTTCCAATTATTTCAAAGTAACCCCATTAAATCTAAAAATAAACTATTCTCCTCTGTTCTTATTGTTTTATTTACCAAACTCCCTCTTATGCATAGAGCACCTTGTTTATATTTATCATCAAGTGATATGTCGAAAGCCACCACCTGGAGTGCCGCACCTCAATGACATCAGGAGCCCTCCTAACGTGCAACAAAGATAGTTCCTCGGCCACTGAATTGTGCGATAGCTAAAACAGATATCATTTGCTAATCTCTGAGAGTGTAGAATTTTGTAGTTTTCACCTGTAACGTATGGTATATTTTGCATATACAGTGTGCAATGTCTAAATTGTCGTCCCATTAGTTTTTAAATTTTGTGCGTGTGCACTTTTTTATTTTGTCAGTTGTGCATTGTATTTGTAGAACAATTCTGTTGTTAAGATAAGCACTCAGTTGAGGCATAATCTGAGACCATAATCGATCAACCTTGAGAAAGAGAACTATTTATGGTACCATGGAGAATTTCATTGTGCTAAAGTGGGATAGTCCATTGCTTGGTATGTGATTGACTGCTGGTAAATGAGTAGAGGTATTTCTGTATAAATACTAGCTTGATTCCCGTCATAGTTTGCAGGATTTGCATTGGAGCAGTCGTCTTCGGATGACTGCTCTGTAACCCTATAACACTGTCAGCTCTCTGCTTCCGAGCAGAGACATAAACCCAGTCGTGGTTCCGCCGAAGGGTAGAACCACGACTCGGTAAAAATAGACAGACATATTTTTGGCCCGGCTATATGGCTGGGAATTCCCACATTAAAATGACCATGTGTCACATCCGGGCTTGCGTGGGAAGCCTAGTAAATACAGCAGGATTTGCATTGGAGCAGTCGTCTTCGGATGACTGCTCTGTAACCCTATAACACTGTCAGCTCTCTGCTTCCGAGCAGAGAGCATAAACCCAGTCGTGGTTCCGCCGAAGGGTAGAACCACGACTCGGTAAAAATAGACAGACATATTTTTGGCCCGGCTATATGGCTGGGAATTCCCACATTAAAATGACCATGTGTCACATCCGGGCTTGCGTGGGAAGCCTAGTAAATACAGCAGGATTTGCATTGGAGCAGTCGTCTTCGGATGACTGCTCTGTAACCCTATAACACTGTCAGCTCTCTGCTTCCGAGCAGAGATCACAAACCCAGTCGTGGTTCCGCCGAGGGGTGGAGCCACGACTCGGTAAAAATAGACAGACATATTTTTGGCCCGGCTATATGGCTGGGAATTCCCACATTAAAATCACCATGTGTCACATCCGGGCTTGCGTGGGAAGCCTAGTAAATACAGCAGGATTTGTATTGAGTTACAACCTGCTTTATTTTTGTCTAGACGCAAGCTGGGACCCTTACACCGGTAAGTGTTGTTATTCTATTGTTATTCTAGAGAAGTTGGTACAACTGGGCACTGACTTTAAGAAAACGAGCACAATGAAGCAATTCATTCCACAAGGAATTTGGAGACGTCATGCTGTATTGCGTGACATTTCTTAACGTTAGATGTAAAATGGGAATAGTGCAGACGATTCGGAAATAGTTGGATGAGTTTAATGGTCATTACGAAGGTACGGAAGCTGGAGAAACTATTAACAAGGAAACACCCGAATTTGTTTATGAGGGACTCATACTCAACACGGAGCCGTACATCAAGTGCCACAAGGACGTAGTGCTGGCCTGGGTAAAGACCCAATGTCTGTCAACAAGACTTTTCACTATGCCACACAAGTAGGAAAACCAAATCATGTCTGTGAGACAATTTCTACATCGCCCCTTATATCACCATTTCACGCCATACAACTGCCCACCTAACTCCAGAGAAGGCACACCCAATGATTGTAGCTGCCTTCACCAACGTAAAGAAAGAGACTATCCAGAAAAGTTGCAGGAAATTCCGAAGATTAAAGCCATTGGTGATTTTATTTAATAAATGTACTCTTTAGTATTTCAAGTTTTTTTTTGCAATTATAGTAAATATATATGTTAAAATGATATATCTGTTATTTTTATTTAGGCTTCATTTAGAAGACAATTCATCCATCGCACGCAGTATATCTGTTAAAATGAAGTCAGTGTTTTTTCTTTCTGCGTAAATTTGACGACAATATATCCATCACACCCTTGTATATCTCTTAAAATGTTAGTGTTATTTTCATTTCTATCTTTTATTTAGACTATAATTTCTTCATCACACCCTGGATATGTACTAATTATCAGGGGATGAACTTAGGCACATCGTTAATATCAAAATAGGTAGGACCGATAAGAGACTGTAGAAAGCCAGCATTGACCATGTTGGACTCTATGCACTGGCAGTTGAGAACGTCTTTAACAGACCTACCTGATAGGAAGGACTTGCTATTTGCTAACTTATAGAGAAGACATAAATTGGGTGTTTATGTAGCAATACCGTATGTCATTTCATCTTCCTAACATACGCTACTAACATGGCGTTCAGTCAGTCAGTTAAGTGCTATATGTGATACACCCTTTGAACGATCATGTCTCAAAAGAAACACGACGGACTGTGGAAAAGATTATCCCGCAGTAGGTTAGCATGGCCTTCTCTGATAGACTGGTTGCCGACCAAAGCCACAGAACCCAATCTGTCCTATTATTTAAACCCATAATTGAAGAGAAGAGATGGATTAATACCTTTTCACGATTGGTTAAATAACAGAACAGACTAGGTTCTATAGCTTTGGCTGGCAACCAGTCTACCGTAGAAAGTAATGGCAACCTGCTACGGAATAACTTCTGCCCAGTCAGTCATGTCTCTTTCGATCATGTCTCTTTCGAGACATGATCGCCGAAGCGTGTTTCACGTATGGCTCTTAACTGACTGAACAGTGCTTTATATTCTTATAAATTTTCTAGAATTTTTATCTTCTCTTTACTTTCGTTTACTGTTTTCTTTGCCCGAAGTATATATTCGTTTAAAGGATAAATTTTCTCAGCGGATTTATTTAATTTCTACAATGATATCATTCTAAGAATACCAGTTATTACTTTCGGCCTGCATAAGATTAACGATAAATGTTAGGCAGATGATACTCTGCTATTAGCAGATTAAGAAAAATTCAATGCAATATCAAAGGAAAAATCAATGAAAGCATGGAAACAAAAGCCATCAACCACTAAAAGACAAAATGCTTCGTTATCAGGAAAAGGGATAATGTAAATTACACAAGACACGTCAAAATTAAGCTGGTTCTAAAATGTAAACACTGTCGCTAGCATATTAATGAGATCACAACGAGTTAGAAATTAATGAAATATGCGATTGAAAATCAAGGTATTAAAGTATCAAAAATTGCCTAAGAAACAAACTAAACAATACCTAAATAGTGTATTGGTAAATAAGATTTGACCTGTTTTCATACGTTAATAAAATATTTAGCAAAATCACAGACAGGTTGAAGGTGACCCTTTCTCACAAGTTGCATGGCGTCACCGATATGAGAATTTGTCAAGACTTGGCTCCAATATTTTGCAGCTCAAGCTAATACTAATATATATATATATATATATATATATATATATATATATATATATATATATATATATATATATATATAGTGTCATTCGAAGACAGATCTGTTTCGTTGTATGACTGCTCATCAGTACGGTTAGACTCCGATTGCTTTTAACCCAGGATTGAAACCCAACCGAATTTGCGTCAGTCGGCGATTCCACCTCCGGGCTATGGGCGCTCGGTAGAAGAAGGCGGACATTTTAGCGTGTCTATTATCATTATACACGCCAGAGTACTCTAATTCATTACTGAATGAGCGATGTGTACAAGCCAGAGTAGCTACTGTTATATATATATATATATATATATATATATATATATATATATTAAAGACAACCATATGAGAGTGGTACAAAATGAAATACCGGACCATTTTCTATCGCCATCAGGTTGTGAAGCTGTAATGAAAAATAACTGTTATGGCTTTCCTAAAACAATTAGAGAATTTAAATTTACTCAAATTTTCAGAAAAGCTGAAGAAAAATTTATGAGCTAAAAGAAACTAACTTGAGTCTATTGGTATATATTTATCATTTGTATGCATGAATTAGTAGGAACGCATTGGTTAGGGGAAGCTACCATTTGGTCTGGTAACGTCTTAGACCTCACGACTTACGAATAGCCCCAAGTCTAAACGAGGTTTTTATAAAGCCTATGTAACACAATTTTCGAACCATCGTAAACAAACATATCTGCTCTGAAATGTATCGTAATGTCAACAAATATAAACATGTAATGGAAATCCACGAATATAGATGGGGGTCGCAGGTTCGAATCCTGCCGAATGGCACACATTTTCGTAATGAAAATCTATCGTAAATAATCAGGCCTGTTTATAAAAATATATAATACTGTTTCATTAAAAACAGAATATCTACTTAAATATGAGTATCGATAAAAAATAGTGTTCAAACAATTAATTTCAAATATATATACATATATTAATTATATATATATATATATATATATATATATATAGTAATTATATATATATATATATATATATATATATATATATATATATATATATATATAAGTAGTATTCTTGATCCTTTTTGAGGTCAGTTCCACAGGGCATTGTAATCCGATGAGAATTCAATGTTAAAATTTAACAGAGTATTTTAAAGAAAATAAATTGAATGCCTTTATAAATCCATTGGTAATAATTCATTTTGCTGCTTTATTACAGATCGATTTTCAGTCCAAAATTCTTCACAAAAAGGTAATGGTTAGATTTCTGTAGACAAAAAGAATTATTGGAGGACGGGAAATAAAAATACACGAACGAAGGGGTTAGATCTATAGTGTTTGTTATTAAAGGTGGTTGAGTTTCTATCCCAGGCGATAACATGACCTTAGACTAAAATTTTAGTTTATGGGCCGTATTTTCACCTGAAGAATTGAATTGTTGGATTTTTATATTAATTCTAATTGTAATAATAATGTCTTAATTTTGTAAATACTAATCTTTTATCTTTTTCGTTTTATGAGAATAATATTTTTATCGAGCATGATAAGAATGTTATCCCAATGAATAAGGAAAGAAGGAAATAGTTGCAACGTTCAAAACTTTAATTTAAAACAGTGCTCAATATGAAAATAAATCAAATGAATATTTATTATTAATTATTACTTTAGAACATGTAAAACCTCCTACAAAATTGTACATTTTGTGGTAGTTTTTATTTTGTACATATTCTAATATAATAAATAATAATTATATATATATATATATATATATATATATATATATATATATATATATATATAGTCTTGTTGCTTCCATGAGATTCTCTTTGTTTTTGTTTTTTTTCCTTTTAAGGGTATAATTTCATATGGCTTTAAAACTTACCGCCTTTTCGTCATGTTTTCACTCCCTTTTAACTTGAAGTATATTTGGCTTCCTTTTTGTGTCTTTTGATAACCGTCATCATTTTTAACTACTCTGCATAGTTTTAACATGGAAATGGATTCTCATCCGAAACAAAAATCTTTATGGCACGAATTATACAGAACGGTTCCTCGGGAAAACAGCCAAGCAAGAAATTATTTCCAATGCTTCTGACAACCTCCACGTTTCCGCCCTCATAAAGGTTTCTGAATTCGTTTTGAGTTCGGGGCCAATAAGAAAAGAAAGCCGAATAGAACAACTACCTATTGTTGTCAGACATTATCATCATGGGAGAAATATAATTCCTTGTCTGATATTTTAGTTTATTCGTCAGTCTACATGATGTCTACCAAGTGAACAAAAATAGACAGTTTAGTATTCTTTAGTATTCTTTATTCGAACGAAGATGTGACTTTCACCATGGGAATATGAAAGAGATTTATATATTCAAAACCAACCATAGATAAATCATTACGCAATATTTATTTCATTTGTTCTAAAAATACACGTGATTGTCAAGTATTGCCCATGTAAGAATATACAATTTGAAAATATTAATCCTGGAATAATAACCATCAATTAAAATTACACCACTACTAATTATGTGTATATCGTACCCGATTCGAAAATATCAGAAAAATATTAAATGAAAATATTTATTTGAAAGATTTTCATTCGCACTTCAAACTTTGTATTTTGAGTTAACATTAATAGGAATTAAAAACATATTATTTAGGTAAGAAAATCAGGTACTGAAAATTGTAATTAACTTGTAATTACAGTAGCATCATTTGCGCTGGGTACTATATACCCATGGTTAGTGTTCTCGAGTTAAGAAGACAATTGCGCATATTTCCAGCGTATAGCCGAAGTTATTAAATGCAGTATGAGAAGAAACGTTTAAATTTAATTCGATATTAAGTGTTCCTGATTCGCCTATAGGAGAAATAATATTCTGCAGAAAATGTATAATTTTAATTTTATTAAGGAATTCTCTTGCAAACATCCTAAACAGAAAATCTTAGGTATGACGATAAACTACATCCAGCAGCAAATCCTCTGATCAGAACGTTTTCTGGAGCATGTACCCACCTCGCAGTTTCTGTCGATCACAGGTTCATCCTTACCCAAGGTGGTAGCACCTGTAAGGGTACTAGATATGGGTGAATAGTTTAGTAAAAAGAGGAGCCCAAAATGCAAAATACAGGTTTGGGATACTAGAATGAAGCAGATAAAGAAATGTAAATACCTGGGAAGTGTTCAAACAGAAGGCGAATTGGCATGGCCAAACATGAATTCCAGAAACTGAATACAGACAGACATATTTTGCTAAAAAAATGCAATAAACTAAAAGGAGGGAACAGCATTGATAGGTAATATCACTTCTTCAATATGGCTATGAATGCTGGACAATCTCCTTAAAGATGAATAAGCGACTTAAAGCAAGCGAATGTGGTTCTCCAGGAGGATGCTGAAGATAACTGTTAGGGATCACCCCTTTTTTGATACAAGAATGGACTCGCTGATGTGTACACATAATTCTGACTATGCAGAGAGCAGGAGTTAAGTTGGGTTGAATAGTTGTACAATAGCTTAGTTGGTCAGTAAGTTGGTGTAAATTAAGTTGGAGCTGTTTGAATATATTTCTTCACTAAAAGACTGTATATATTGATTCCTACTAACAGTATTCCTAGTATGTCTGAATTGACTAACCCGTGTTCCAGTTTGCACATTTTTTTTCAATATAACGTATATTTTCTATCTCCAGATCCGTTTTGTTATTAATTATTTTGAGTGGTTTCTCAACCAGAATCCACAACAATAACAAAGACCGAACATATGAGCAACGATGAGGATTTGAAGAAGATTATGCGGATATCATAGACCGAAAAGGAAACTAATATTTAACATCAGGAAAAGACAGCTGAAGTTCCTGGGACATGTAATGAAGAAAGAGGGCTTGGAGAATCTGATACACGCAATTCAATCAGAAGGAAATAGAGACAGAGGAAAGCAGCACAACATACTCTTGATGGGCTTGGGCAAATGGACTGCAGACCGAAGCTTGGTTGGTGTAACAGAAGAAAGCATGCTAAGTGTCACTATAGATATGGAGATGAGAAAGTCCATGATCGCCTACGTTCCGAAGGAACACTGAGCATAGATTAAAAATTGAACTTCCAAACTGGAGTCAAAAATCTATGAAAGTATGGAAATAGACCTTTTTAAAAAATTAACAGCAATACTAGACAAATTCCATCTTTACAAAAATACTTCACTTTAAAATTTATTTACAACCTGACTTTTTAGAAAAAACAAATATTCTATTCATACGGACCTATCCTAAATATGTTGTTAGCATTAAATGATCGACTGATATTGACCTAGCGAAAAACGAAAAAAATCAGTGGTTCAGTCGTACCGTTTGGTATTCAAATTTCACTATTATATCATCTTTTTAATAACGATTAACAATTCATTATCTATTTTGAGTGATCTTAGATACTTTGTAAATCACCGCTAACACTCATGTTTTACCGTAAATAAAACTGTCGATAAGCGTATGGAAATACAAATGATCCACTAATATTGATCTAGCGAAAAACAAAAAAATCAGTGATTCAGTTGTACCTTTTGGAATTCAAGTTTTACTTTTATATCATCCTTTTGATAACGAGTATCAATTCGTTATCTATTTTGACTGATCTTGAATTACGTTGTAAAAACACCGCTGACACCGGTGTTTTACTATAAATAAAACTGTCGATAAGCGTAAGGAAATAAAAAAAAATACTTAACTGGTTGATTTTTATTTGGGAAAGAAAAAAATCAAAACGTGAACGAACTAAAAAGAAATGAATGAAACTTAATGAATGAAACACTAAGGCCAGTTAGAATTTACCGGTTTTTTTTTAATCATTTCACCCAAGCAAGGCGGAAACGTCACTGATGTGCAGGGGGTTACATAAATGTAAAAAGATTAATTAGAAAAGAGTGAGGAGTACAAACTAGTCAGAAAGGAACAATAGAAAGCAGGTGCGATGACAGATACATAGGTGGAGAGAAAGGGATGGTTATACAGGGTTGGGGAGAGAGCTAGAGCCCAGTGGTTAGTAGATGAGTATTGACTTTGCAAAATTTTAAATTTCTGGAGGTTGTAGCCGTCAGGAAAGCAAGAATACGGGAGCGAGTTCCACAGGCGGGAAGTGCGAGAGAAGAAGATGCAGGAGTAGAATTGTCGTCTGCATTTGGCTAACCTGACTGTGAATGGGTGGAACCCAGTTGCCAGTCTGGTTGCACGAGTAAACACCTGTTGAGGAGGCATCAGTGACTTTAGCTCGTCCGAGCAGAAGCCATGAAAGTATTTATAGAAGAGACAAAAGGTCGCCAGATCAGTACCTATCACATTACAGACTCTCCTTTGGAGCTTGTCAAGAACACTGAGGAGAACGGCAGGGGCACCTGACCATAAATGGCAGCAGTACTCCATGCACGGACGGATGGTTGACTTGTAATTTACCAAAAACATGAAAAATATCAAATAACTGGGAAGTGTTTTGACAGAGGATGGAAACCGCGACACGGAGATCGAAAGACTTGTGGGTGTGGCCAAAGATGCAGCTCAGAAGCTAACCAAACTACCTGAAAGACAGAAAAATCTCATTAGAAAGAGAAAAGCGCTGGATTGCTATGTTATATTTGTTCTTCTGTATAAATGTGAATGCTGGATGATCTCATTAAGGGTGAAGGAGAGGCTAGAGGCAGCAATAATATGGTTTTAGAGAAGGATGCTGAAGATACCATAGACGGAGCACGTGTGCAAAGATAAGGTATTGGAAAGCATGCAAACGAGAAGAAAACTCATACTAAATATCAGTAAGAGACAAATGACGTTTTTAGGACACCTAATGAGGAAGGAAGGCCTAGAGATCTTAATACACAAGGGTCGGATTAATGGAAGGAAAAGGAGGGGAGAACAGCGCGAGACGTACTTTATAGGTCTGATCAAATGGATATCAAACTGAAGCTTAGCAGAGATACAAATAAAAATTTTGAGCGCGACAAGATACAGAGCCAAGTGAGAGTTCATCACTGCCTACATCATTATAAGACTCGGAACACGAAGACATAAATGAAGACATAAATCCATTTTAATAATAAAACAGCAATTTACTTTCGCTGATACAGAAATTAAAGAGATATAAAGCTTATTATTCATTATATGCCCTATTCCTTAGGGACGTAAACAATCATGGCTCTCTACAATTTCCTTTTTTTGTAGAGCCTAATAAATTTTGTCATTTTACCGTTTCTCCTAAGATCTGTTTTGCTATTCATTCACTTTATCTCAAATAGTATGTTATGTGTTGTTTTCTTGTTTGTCTTGCCTTCTGTCCGTCCAATCTGTCCTGTGAGTATCAAAATTTCCAAGCTTCTTTCTTCCATTATGTCTCCTAGATGTTTCCTCTGGGTCTTTCCAATGTGAAGTATAATTTCTCTTTTGTTTCAACTTTCTCTGCAACTACCCTTCACTAGAACGGATCCCACTACTACTAGATAAAGAATAGATAAACAACCCGTTATAATTATTCCGCAATTGGTTGCCATTACTTTCTGTGGTAGACTGTTTGCCCTCCCAATCTGTGCTGTTATTTAACCCATAATTGAAGGAAAGAGACGGATTAATATATTTCCCAAGGTTATTTGCGCGTAAGTGAATGCAAGTAATTCAACTGGAATTCGAACTCAGATCCTCTATTTCTCGTTTCGAGCCGTTATCTACTGCACATCTAATCTAAGTGATCTTTTTTTTGTCTAAAGACCAAACATTTACAGACTTAATTGCTTCACATTTAAGTGTATTTCTCTTGTAGGTCTTGGAATTATCGTAACTTCCATCTACTGGCTGATACTAAAAAGGGAGATTAATATTTCCGAGAGAAATATAAACTGTTATTTCTTCTTCCCTAATTGATCATAAATGACATCCAATTAATTTCAAATAAATTATGTCTGTTTATTTCGACTTTCCCTGCAATTGTATACTTTATGAATAGTATTAAGACCTTTATGAATAGTACTAGTATAGTATTAAGAATTTCGGGTACCAGAAATGGTTTCTGCTCTGATAAAGTTAAATCACTGGTGCCCCCTAGATGTGAATTTGCACGAGACACTAGATTGGCAACTAAGTCCCACCCTTTTACAGTGAAACCGATGAAATGTAAGCGCAATTTCTACTTCAACAGCTTCTTTCCTCGCACTTCCCGCCTGTGGAATTCCCTACCGCATGCTTGCTTCCTCGACGGCTACAACCTCCAGGAGTTTAAATGTAAAGTCAATAGACACCTCCTAACAAACTAACTCACACCTAATCTCTCCAACTCTCTCCCTATGTACATCCTAAGTCGTCTATCACCCTCCTCCTGACATTTCCTATACCCAATCCCTCTATGTAACCCCCTGCGCTATAGTGGCAGTGGAATGTCTTGCTTGGGGTGACACGATTAAAAAAAAAAGAAGCTTTCCTTGCTTGAAGTATTTACTAGCTTACGGTATCAGAATGAATAAATATTTTTATGTGATAGAATCTAAAAGAAGATAATAAAGAAAGAACAAACAGACTCGCAATAAAGAATTGTAGTCAAGAAATAAAAATAACTCAATATCGAAATAAGAAAAGAAAGAAAATCGAAATATAAAGTTACGAAGAAAGAAAGCATGAAAAAAGAATGAAAGACTGAAAGATAGAAATAAAGAAATGCATTAGCGAATTAATAATGAATAAGTAACGCTAACAATTAAAAGGAAAGAAATAACAGAAGTAATAAAGAATAAAGAAAAGAAAACCAATGGCTTTTAAAAGGAAAGAAAGAAATGAAGAGGAACGATAAAAAAAATAAATTAACGATGAATGAGTGCAATTTGAAAATAAAAACAAAATCAATAGCAAACGGGAAAAACAAAGAAAATAAAATGAAAAAGACATAACGAAGGTATAAAAAATAAATATAGAAATAACAATGTAGGTGTGTGTCATAGCTACGACACAAACTTCATATGGTGTCATAGCTACGACACAAACTTCATATGGTGTCATAGCTACGACACAAACTTCATATGGTGTCATAGCTACGACACAAACTTCATATGGTGTCATAGCTATGCATTTACCAGAACCGGTGATCAGAGTTCTGCTACAATGTTGATTTTCTTCACAGGCAAATATTTGGCAGATGAATGACAGGCTTAACATTATCTTCATAACTTTATTTACCCATATTCCGTCTTGTGTCCCTCTAAGTTTAGTCCTGTCCCTGCAAGTAGAAATAAAGAAAGACAGAAATATCCGTGATATTGAATTCACCAAATTGTATAAATGAATTGACAGTCATATATCCAGGTATACACACATCCAGACAGAAATAGTCCGAGATGTGGACAGATTGAGAAAATAAAATTACGTTGTCGAAATTGGTAAGTAGACGAAGAGATTGTTCAATTAAAACTGATAGTGACTGAAACGCATGCAGCAAAGATAACGTAGAAGACACACGCACATACATATTAAGAAGTTTATATTGGTTATACAGTATAAACCGGTTATAAGAGAAATCCGGATATAAGATATACTTCTCTGGTCCCAAATTAGAGTCTGTGGTAAGGTAAATAAAATGGACAAAACCTGGATATAAGAGAAGTTTTACCCGGCCCCAACAAATCTCTTATTTCAGGGTTACACTAATATATATATGTACACATATATATATACACACACGTATATATACAGATACACAGACACATATATAACCACACATATATATGCATATTAACATATGTACATATGCACGCACTTAAACACACATACATCAGCATATATATACACACATATATATGTATATTTGTACGTATACAGCAACATATATTTACATACATATATCCACATATATATCTATATATGTACGTACACAAACATATATATACGCATATATACACCGATTTATACATACACATATATATATATATAAACAAATATATATGTAGACACAAATATAAACATATATATGCCTATATACATATAAGTGTACACATGCGCTCATATATACACTTAGATACTCACATGCGCACACAGACATCAATATATATGCATACAGATATATACCCGCACGTATGTATATATATATATATATATATATATATATATGTACGCATACACACATATACACAAATATATACACACAAGTATACATATATAGAGATGTACACGCATACATACAAACACATATATGCATATATAAAAATGTATAAATGCACGCACATACACCCACAGAAAAGCACAGACACGCAGACACTCGACGACACACAAACACCAATATATATATATATATATATATATATATATATATATATATATATTAGATATTTAGATGTGACTCTTATAAATTGCGGCTGAGTTGATGGAAATGGTGAAACCGTCGAAATGATCTAAAATTCCTTATTTTCAGTCTCTCCTTTATCAAGTAGAATACCAGAAGAAGGCCAAACGAATCGACGATTAAAAAAAAGCCGTTGGCACTTTACTGATTTGTCTGGGGAGAAGAAATCTTCTAAGTGTCTGGGGGAATCAATATCAGTCACAATAGAATGGAAAGTAATAAAAGGAAAGTAAGGGCTTAAGACAGCCATCTTATCGTTTTCCGCAACTTTTCTCCATTATCGTTTCTTTCCTTCTTTCGCTCTCAAAGGATTTTGCTTAGTCTGCTACTGAGAAACGTAGCGATGAAAATGAATATTATAATAATGATGATGATCCTGTTAAATACTGTTTTTTTATAATTATTGCAAAGATCAATTCAAGTCAGTAATAATAGCATAAGCTGGACTGGATAAGTATTGTGTCCCCTTAGCAATACTGCAAACGACTCGGCTTTATAACCTCACATAAATCAGTTTTCTTTAGAACAATCAGAAAAATGCAACAAATTAAATTTAAGGGTAACGTCCTATCAATAAGATTTAATATTCTTCTTATGCGTCGCATGTGTTTTGATCGTATGTTGCTCTCTATAACTGTCTAAAAAAGAAATATTTCCTCCTTCAATATATTTCTGAGCCGATTTATTTGTTCGAATTTTTCTACTTGCCCTTTCTCCTCAAATATATTCTGAGGTTGTCAGGTTTCTCAATCCCCGTTTTCTTATGCTTATATTTTATCTACAGGAATAATAGCTGTTATTGCAAGTTGACAAGCTAAGATATTTGGTGATGTAATAGAAGAGTGTATATTTGTAATTTAATGTTGTGGTATACAAAAAGAACTGATTCAATCTTTAAATTATCATTAATAAAAAATTCGAATAAAAATTTTGTAATTTTGCAGTATCATATCCTTTTACCGTATATATATATATATATATATATATATATATATATATATATATATATAAAGGCACACATGCACACGTAAATATCTTTGTCTATATTTCTGTTTTGGTGTAGTTTCAGCACTGAAGATTATAATCGTGCTATGTCGGTTGCTAATCGACTTAAACTTACCAAAATGTTAGAGGTTGGTAATCTTCTACTGAAAGCTAACTCCTTAGTATTCGGCTTACTGCCGACTAGTATCAACTGCGTAGTAGTTCAACTGAACTCCAATAGAAGTCTAAAGAACTCCCATGAACTTTCCAAGTAATTCTTCCGAGAAATTCCTGTTAACTCTTAAGATAGGAAGGAGAGTCCATTACTGAGGAATAGGTGTGTTTCACCATAACATTTTCGTGACGTGGAGGTATTGAAAGTATTTACATGATAGAGATTACTGTTCTCTTCTTTGTTGCAATTTGTACGACCTTTCGTCCGTTGTAATCTCCGGTTTTCTTCAGGTGCTAGCAATTTCAAACCAAACCCTTCAAAGAGACATGGCCCAGTGGTTAGAGACGTTGGTTAGTTCTTGTGACTTGACCCAAAATGAGTTTCATACCAGGCCACAGCAGTGGTGAACAAGGCACTTACAGGGCTAGAGGAAGATAACTCATCACTACCAGAATAGGCACTACGCAAGGAATAAAAATTTGATTCCCTAGTTATTTTAATTAAAAGGTTCTCTTCGAAATTTCTAGAACCTGACGAAGACCGGAGTGTAAAACAGCTGAAACCTCGTACAAATTGCAGCACAGATGAGGACGATAGTCCGAACAATGTAAATACACGTATACACACACACACACACACACACACACACACACACACACACACATATATATATATATATATATATATATATATATTACTGGTGGTAATAAGACAGTGCCTAATGTAACATAGCATAGCTATCAAGTATATATTAATAAATATATGCCCCACATAAAACGTAAGATTATATATATATATATATATATATATATATATATATATATATATATATATATTAGCGGCCATATTATAAGGGTCGGAAGCAACAAAGGCATAAATATGTGTATTACATAAAAAGTAATGCATATTTAGCAATGAAAACTTTAACGAATAAAGATTAGGGATTGATGCATACATATTGTACATAATAGTTATTTTTAATGTTAAATGGAAGAAAGGAAATAAGCCACTAGACACAAGTTAAGGAACGATCTTGTTAATACTTGATTGTGAAAAAAATATCAAAAAATTTAATATTTGGTAAACATTCCTTTATTTTCATTGACCTCTCTGCATCGTTGACTACATGATCTAAGTAATTTCTTGCAAAAATTCGCAGTAATTCCCTCCCATTTGTCTTTCAATAACTCCCATAGGTGATCCTGGTTTTTCGGGTTTCTTTTCTGAGCACTTTCTCCAATTATCTTTCAAACATTTTCTATTGGATTCAAGTCGAGGCTCTGGGCTGGCCACTTCATTAGGGCGATTTCTTTTTCTTCAAATAAAGCCATAACCTTCTGAAGCTTGTGGCAAGGTGCATTGTCATGCATGAAAATAGGAGATTCATAAAGATTATGGTGTAATCTTGGTATCACATGCTGCTGAAGAAGCCTCTTGTAATTCTCAGCATTGATATTGCCATGTACGCGGATGATAGGGCCTGCAGATGAAATCATTCCCCACACTATCACACGGCTGCCACTAAACATAACGGTTTTCTTGACACAATGAAAAGACAATTTTTCACCTGTTCTACGGCGTACGTAAGTTTTGCCCTCAGAACCAAATATAGTAAACTTGAACTCGTCACTGAATTGAAGTGTATCCCATTGTGCGTCAGTCAAAACAACATGTTCTCTCGCATAATCCAGGCATGTCCTTTGGATTCACTATGAAATGAGAGGCTTCTACGCAGAAATATGGGCATGCAATCCTGCATTTTTTAACCTGTGAGCAACCGTTTCCCTTGAGATATTATTATCTGTGTCTTTGTAAAATTTACAAATTTACGGCAATTGATGCAGCAGTTTCAAAACGGTTTTGTGCAGATATTCTTCGATCTTCTTGTTTTTGGAGGTGTGCCGGTTTTTGGTTTTGCATCTAACGTTTTATTGGTTTTATATTTGCTAATTACGCGATGAACGACAGTTTTAGACATATGAACAATATCATAAATTTTTGAAATTGACGTTTCTTATGCTAGTTAGCTACTTTGATTTTTGTTCTTCAAAAGAGAGTTTTGCGTGCAGAATTTGCTATATTGCTTAAAAATAAAGTTCTAATGAGAAATTGAACTTTTACATATTGTTGAAAAGCTCCATTGAGTTTTTTAAGAATTCAAATTAAATGGTTATGCAAATTATTAACATCGTTCCTTAACTTTTGCCCAGTAGCGTATTGTCTTTCTTCCATTTAAACTTTATTTAAAAAAAACTATTACGCAATTCTTTGCAACTTTTATAATATTTATGCATAATATTCTAATCTTTATTCGGTAAAAATTTTATCGCTAATCATGCATTGCTTTTTAAGTAATACACATATATATGTCTTTGTTGTTTCTGTTCCTTATATTATGACTGTATATATAGAGAAATTCGCGTAAAATCTTCTGTACAATATAGACGGAAGCTGACGATGGTTTGCCTGAAATAGGCCCTATTAACCGTGGAACAATGTGCCTGTCTAAATTTTACAAAATCTGGCAATTACGAATATTAAAAATATGGGAAGTATTTTAGCAGAAAACATGAAACTGATATCCAAAAGGGTCATTAAAATTGCTGAAGATGTCGTTCAAAAAGGTTCATTAAAATTGCAGAAGAGATCGTCTAAAGAGAGCCATTAAAATTGCTAAAGCAGTCGTCAAAAAGGGTCATTAACATTGTTGAAGAGGTCGTCTAACAAGCGTCATTAAAATTGCTGAAGCCGTCGTCTAAAAAGGTTATTAAAATTGCTGAAGAGGTCGTCTAAAAAAGGTCATTAAAATAGCTGAATCTGTCGTCTAAAAAGGTTCATTAAAATTGCAGAAGAGATCGTCTAAAAAGAGCCATTAAAATTGCTGAAGAGCTCTTCTGAAAAGGGTCATTAAAATTGCTGAAGAGGTCGTCTAAAAAGGGTCATTAAAATAGCTGAAGAGGTCGTCTTAAAGCTAAGAAATGTATAAAGAAGCATTAAAATGACCATAGAATTAAAGAACAGTATGCTGAACTGCTATGTAAATATTAATCCTCATAAATGTTAGAGATCGCGAAAGAATTCACTTTAACGTGAAGAAAAGATGTGGTTATACTGAAGAATAATGAACGGATCATGTCATATACGATGACACTGAAGCAGTAAGCTCTCTAGCTTTGTGTAAATGGATGACAGAACATCCATTTTTACTGTTCCCTCGGTAGAAGTGACAGTAAAAACGAATACTATTGCTAAGATCTCTGGAGAGTGACGGTCACATACATCATGCACGGAAACATCATACAATAGAATAATTTTCAACAGAATGAATATTGGATGCGCTTACCCGGTAGTTAGTTCGTATCACATTGAAGACTTCACCGATTTACATCTGCGTCAGAGAGAGCTGAACAAATAACTACGATTCTTTTCTATACATTGTTTTCTGATTTTCACAGCCGAAAAGATAGACGTTGATGATATGCTTTTCGGCCAAACCCAGTTTTGCATTAATGACTCAGACATCAGATACAAGTCACGTTCATTTTTCATTGGGCAACACACTAATTCAATCAGTGACTAAAACCAATCAGCTTACAATTTCGGACAAATAGAGAAATCCACACCCGCACTCATTCCAATGCTAAGAAATTATACAAATGTTTATTAATGTGTTTGCATAAATGCATTTATGTGCATATGCATAGTGTAATTCAAAATAGAAAATATGTTAAGTTAGTGGATATAGTCTATATTCTAAATTAAAAATTTTGACTTTTCAAAACGTTGGCTTGTATAGTAATGATACTATGCAATATTACAAATGTTAAAGAAATGACGGAGATTAAATTTTTTTACGTCCATAAAAACGGAGTTATAGGCCCATTTTCTTCTTTCTTCGATGTAAAGCATCATTTCAGGATATTGGAGATCATGGCTCTCCCTATTACCTCTCATTTTGTTGCTCCTAATATATTATGACTTATTTGCCATATCTGCCAGACCCTGGTCTGCTATCAAGACGCTTAAACTGACCAGATTGATTATGCGTCGTTTCCTTTGGACCACTTACTATCAAGCTGTCCTGTGAGTACCACATTTTCCAAGCCGTCATTAGTTATGTGAATCAGAGGTTTCAAATGTCGCTTCCTGATGTTAAGTTTAACTGTCCTTTTTGTTGGTATTCTTTCTAGAACTTCTTATTTGCTCAAATGTTCGATCTAGGTTGTAAAGTATATATTGCCATTTATTACATAAAATGTATTAAAACAGAGTAAGAATGAATTAAGGATGAATTAATCGTAATTTTGACGTAAAACATAGAATAGAATATTTTTAAGAAAACAAAACGAAAAAATAAAACAAAACGAAACAAAATAATATCAATTTAAAATTACAAGTTCCTCGTTCTTCAAGCCTCAGCCGAGGACAAAACATAAATTTGTACTCAATGACTATGAATTAGGTGGAAAGTGGATATAATTTCGGAAAAACAACACTTTTATTTATAAAATCTTATTTTAAATATTTTGCAGACTTACAACTTCTAGATAAATATTTTGTTTCTATTTTTGCTATTGTTTTAATATATTTTCATATATTATATATGATAATATATACTTTGATAATGCCTGCCGCTTTCAAAGCCATATAAAAGTTTTTCCTTCTATGAAATAGACAAGGATTAACTTTAATTTTGTTGTTAACATTTTTTTGACTCAGTGAATCTACATCTTCTTTAGATATTTTACAGTTTGGACGGCAATTCTCGCAATTATTAAGATCAAGTAAACATTTGGTTGGTATACATTTTGCAACTATTGAATTGTTTTGAACATACTATTAGATTTTCATGACTTCAGGTAGCAGGCGATATTACAATCCACAATATGACTCTTCCACTGCCTCTTGAACAGGAGCAGCAGTTTATAACTTATTTTATGTTCAGGATTGGGTTTCCAGTTCTCTTTAAATTCTATTTATAACACCTCCTTCTAAACTCCTTTTAAACTATTGTCCTTCTCTTTCAAATGCGTTTAATTGGCATTATTTCTTTGCTTGATATCAGTCAGTTATACATGATAAACTATTCGGCGATATTTTCTCGAACGAGAGAGGACTGACTGGGCAGAATATTTTCCAGCAGTAGGTTGCTATTACTTTCTGCGGTAGACTGGTTGCAAACTTAGGCTATACAAACCAATCTCTCATGCTATTTAACTCATATAGCCGGCAGGAGATGAGACGGATAAATATCTTTTCAAAGGATATTTGAACGTAAGTGAATGCAATGTATTCGTCTAGAATTCGAACTCGGCTCTCCGGCTTCTCATTCCTAGCAGATATCCAATTCACCTTTTGCATTTTGTGAATTGATTTTAAAATTTTGCATTGTGTGATTTGATTTTAAAACTTCTGCAACGTTACATCGAGTTGCAAAAGCATTGATTTATAACATTTAACTTTCTTTTAATGTCTGATAACACGCATTCTTAAATATTGCCTTACAACTACTCCGGTTCAGATGCAATTTTGGCGACACTATTTGAACTATTGAAATCCACTATTCATCTATAATTGAGAATTTCACACCTCAGAAAAAACGAATAAATTTGGATATACTCAGTTTATTCCAGATAATAAATATCTCATTTTTTATGAAATTCATTGAATCTGAATCACCACGGGAAAAAGTCATCATTATATTGTTGCTTTTGTTTAAGATCATTTCTTGTGTATTCGAATTTGTCTCTATATTTGATATAATCATTTTGTTTCCTTTCTTTGAGATTCTATGATGTATTATGCTGATGATTTGCGATTAAACAGAGTTTACTCAATTCTAAATTTATTTCTTTTCGAGTCGAGCTTTAAAACATAAATAGAATGTCTTAACCAATACATATAAAAATAATTGGATTTTTTTTCTTTTAACTTAAAAAAGATATCGTTGAAATGAAATCTTACAAACACGAACAGTTAATAAAAAATGACTTTTTTGTCTTTTGGGAAAAGTTGTTTTTCTAAAGTTTCAAGAAATATTTTTTCAAAAGCCAAACAAATAAAATCGGATGTGAAGGTGTAGAGGAAATATTTTTAAAAGTATTTGCAAAAAACAAATGAAAAATACCCACGAATACCAAGGTCTATTAATATTTTTAGTTACATGTAACCATTTAATTAAAACCTAAATGCTGCATACAACTTTTTGTTCATTTGTCTATATTTTTGGGATGAAGTAGTATTTACAGTATTTAGAGTATTCAGACTATTGTCTTCATCTTCGTTGCCCTTTTTACGATATTTCGGTCGGTGTACACCCCGGCCTTCTTCAGGTGCTAAGAATTTCAAACCGGACCCTTTCTTAAAATCACTGGGGTATATTATCCTCATACCGCGCGTAGTAATGGCTCGATTGAAAGATTAAAACTAACCTTGTTGGTTAGTTCCCGTGGCTTGATCCAAAGTGTTCTGAGTTTAATACCAGGCAACAGCAGTGGTGAACAAGTAACTGGCAGAGTTAGAGAAAGAGATAACTCATAACTTCCAATTGAATCATTACTACGCAAGAAATGAGGCTGATATACCCCAATGATTGTAACAAACGGTTCGGTTCGAAATTCCTAGCACCTGAAGGCGGCCTGAGCGTATAACGGCTGAAACGTCGTATAAATGGCAAGAAAGATATGGACAATAGTCCTAATAATGTAAATACTGTAAACTTCTTTTTCATGAAGGATTTTAAAAAAAATTGACAAAATTCTCAAATTTAAAATGTTATAATTGAATTTAAATCGAAATATGATGATAATATAATGATATACACAGATAAAAAGTAGAATAATTCATATATATTTATGTTTCTGTACCTGCGTGATTTTAGTATAACTTAACTGTAATTGCCATTTTGTTCCACTAAATTTAATGATGACTGAATTCAGTCTTCAGTAGTTTGTTTTCAGTCTTTTATTGTGGTGCATTGGATATCGGCTCGGAACGAGAAATCGGGAAGCCGTGTTCGAATTCCAGCTGAATTCATTGCATTCACTTACGCGCAAATACCCTTGGGAAAGGTATTAATCCTACTATTCATTCCAGTTATGGGTTAAATAGCAGGACAGATTGGGTTCTATAGCCTTGGTCGGCAACCAGTCTACCGTAGAAAGCAATGGCAACCTAATACGGGATAATATTCTGCCCAGTCAGTCATGTCTCTTTTGGGACATGATCGCCCAAACGTGAATCACGTATGGCACCTAAATGACTGATTCTCCATTTTCTTCGCTATATTATGTAGGTTTTGTAGTTTCCTTTTCTTGCTATCAGCACGGTGTCTGCTATCAGCACTGCATATCTTATATTGTTAAGATTGTGGTCATCATTGATGAATGCTAGTAGTATTTCTAGTTCTGTCAGAATTGCTTCACTGTATAAGTTAAATTAATTCAGTGAGAAGATACATCCATTTATTGCACCCATTTCACAACGTCATACATCCAACATTCTATGTACTGCCATGACACTCACTTTGTAGCAAACTGCACATATTCACTGTGTGTTCTATTGGTGTCAAGTAAGTTCCGCTCAAAGAGCCTCATCTCGCAAACTACTAGTCTGAGGAATCAACATCGAAACTGATGTTAGACGATCACGATAATCATAACCTGTTCAAGTCGAGGATTAACTGTGATTTACTTCACCTATACGCATCATCCACATCATCCTTCTGAAAGATGCTGCGGATATCGTGGACTGAGCATGCAAGCAACGATGAAGTGTTGGAAAGAATGGCCACAATAGGGAAATTAATACTGAGAATCAGGAAGAGACAACTGAAGTTCCTGGGACATGCAATAAGGAAGGAGAGCTTGGAGAACCTGATACTGACTGGCCAGATAGAAGGAAAGAGAGAAAGCGGAAAGCAGCTGATAACATATTTGCAGGGCCTGATCAGGTGGATGATGGAACGGGGGTTGCGAGGTGTAACAGGAGCAAACGTACTAAGAGCCACAAGAGATAGGGAGACGTGGAGAACCATGATCGTCTATGTCCTGAAAGTACACGGCACTTAGAAGAAGAAGACGATCTGCATAATCAGCCTCGGACATTATACAGGGTGAACCTTACTGTAATAAAAATAAAATGAATATAAAATGAGACTACAATGTTGCAAGAACGATCCATTTTAGTTTCGCTTACCTAGGAAGCGTTCTAACAGAAGATGGAAAGTCAAACACGGAAATCCAAAGGCGAATTGGCATGGCAAAGGACGCGTTCCAGAAGATGAGCAAAATTCTAACTCACAGGAAAATCTCAATAGAAACGAAGAAAAGAGTGCTAGACTGCTACGTGATGTCAGTTCTTCAATACGGCAGTGAATGCTGGACAATATCATCGAAAACGAGGACAAATCTGGAAGCGGCCGAAATGTGGTTCTACAGAAGGATGCTACGATATCGTGGAGGTGTTGGAAAGAATGGCAACAAAAAGGAAATTGATGCCGAGTATCAGGAAGAGACAACTGAAGTTTCTTGGGACATGCAATGAGGAAAGAGAGCCTGGAGAACCTGATACTGACTGGTCAAATAGAAGGAAGGAGAGACAGAGAAAGGCAGCGAATAACATATTTGCAGGGTCCGATCAGGTGGATGACGGAACGGGGGTTGCCAGGAGCAACAGGCTCAAACATACTAAGAGCCACAAGGGATAGGGAGACGTGGAGAACCATGATCGCCTATGTCCTGGAGGGACAGGGCACATAGAAGAAGAAGAATAAGCAAAACTGTCCTTTAAGATTAATGTGTCTGTCTTTGCTAATCAATTTAAAAATTGACATTTCGTAAGCAAAAGATATAATTTAATACTGAAGTTTTCTTCATATATCTCTCAATATATAGATAATGGATATATATATATATATATATATATATATATATATATGTGTGTGTGTGTGTGTGTGTGTGTGTGTGTGTGTGTGTGTGTGTGTGTATTACGCTCTCACAACCTAATTGAACACTCTGGAAGAATGGTAGATTTTGAAAAAACATTAGTTACTCTAGCATCTACGCATCGCTCATTCAGTAATGAATTATAACTCTCTAACTACTGTTGCATGATTCATCATACGCTAAAAGTCTGCCTCCTTATACCGAGCGCCCATAGCTCAGAGTTAGAATCGCCGCCTGATGTCAATTCGTTCGGTTTTCAATCCTGACTACGATCAATCGTACATCTAACCGTACTGATGGGCTGTGAAACAGATTTGTCTGTATAGATATACTCTTCATTTTTCAAGTTATTATTACGCGACCTAGGTTTCTACCATGTGGTGTCTTCAGGCAATTCGCAATAACTCATTGTAACGTTATTTTTTTTAACGAACGCTTACGTACGGGGATTTTTTGAACGCTCACGTAACTGGACATTTTCGAACGCGAAAATTTTAAAATAAGATGAAACTGTAACGTTTTTATCCATTGTTGTATGAAACTAATAGATGTTTTATGGTATAGTTACACTTAGTCATAATTTCTAAGTGTAACCGTACCATTTCTCAGTGTAACTATACCATAAAATACATTTTAGGTTAATACAACAATGGATAAAAACGTTACAATTTCTTCTAATTTGGAAAATTGCGCGTTCTATGATTCGCCATTAAGTGAGCGTTCAAAAAATCACCGTTACATGGGCGTTTTTAAAAAATACGGTAATATCAATTATTGCAAACCGCTTGAAGACACCACATGGGAGAAACCTTTGGTTGCGTAATAACTCGTTTACAAATAAAGAATATTTAAAGGTTCTACAATATAATTTTATTGAATACTTTATAATACAACCGTGCACTGGTCTAATTATATTATGAACAAAAACTAAGTAATTAAATAATCAATATATATATAACCTAACACTCTCAGTGGAATGACTATATCGAATCCATACCAAAATTTGCAGAATAGTACATGAATCGAAAAGCACAAGATGAAGAGCAGAAGACACACAGATGGAAACGATGGTATGATAACATGATGAGGACAATAATCCGAATTGAAATAATATAAATAAACATGTTCTTATGTTCATGTACATTAACCCAATCATCATTTTCTTCATTCTTGTGACATGACAGTAATGAGATTAATTTATTGTCTTTTCTAGGTTTTATGACAAAATATCTTGAATCATCTGTAGCTGAAATTTGAACTCGTACTTTGAATTACATAACTAACCTCAGTATCGCATGTTTTCCGATAGTCAGTTACACTACATTTGCTGATATTGAAATACCATTGGGAATGGTATGAATCCATCTTTTTGTCATTGTTATCTCTACAAAAATGTTAATTATAAAACGTAATTATACTTAGAATGCGAAAATGTGTTCAGGCTTTAAATAATCAACAATGAATTCATAATCCGTTAAAAACAAATCTATCAATTAGTTTTTGTAAGAGATTAAATTAGAAACATATAGCATGTAGCTTTATAATATCAAACAAGTTATTTTATAGAATTATGACTTAAAAGAAAAAATTGCCAAACATGTAGTAAATGATAACAGAGGGAATTGGTAGTAGCATCTTTAAAAGAAATAAGCTTTGACTTTAAATAATCCACAATGGGTTGATAAACCTTAAGAAACAAATCGTTCAATTTATTTTCAAAATGTTCAATTGTGTTTTTTCGATAGTGTACTTTGAATAGATAGAATCTTAAATTTCATTAATGTTTAACTATTAAAATGTCATTTTTACAATCAAAATCTTTAACATTAATTAAAATCGTACCGCCAAAATTACACCGCTGATCAAATTAATTAAAACAACTAATTTATTCTTTTTTCTTTCACCATGCAGTCAGTTTTAGACTCACTGGAGCGAGAAGGTGTAATCGGTTTCTATTTTTTCCTCAGATTAGGTCATTTGCATTAGAGGGCAGTAATATAAGTCTATTTTCGTGGTGCATGATAAAATGTGATTGGATATTAAAAGATGTTGCATCATCCCTGATTGCATCAGATTTTTATTACGCCTAGACACTGTTCTCTGAACTGTCGATAAGTTGTCCTACGTTCCATGTCTGCAATGGACGTTACTCCAAGAAGGTGTACAAAAATTGTAACCCTACAGGAACAAAATAGCTTTACAGAGAAATTGTGGATATTGTTGGCGTCAGCCTTTCAGCTATCTTTCGTGTTTTCAAGGCCAAGAAATAAACTAGATTTATCTAAAACCTGATAGAAAATGTGGTTGGAAGAAAAAAAAACACCGGCAAGAGACGATGCATACGTGATCAGGAAAAGTGTGAAATATCATAGGAAGACATTTTTTTAATAATTTCCACGAACGTGTATAAGAGAAAACGGTGTCATGAAAGAAGGCTGATCAGTGCCAGGAAAAAATCAAATGCAAATGAAGGTGTTTCCATTTAACAGTTGCAGATATTTCACCAAAATATCGAACGTCACTGATATTACTGTATAAAATTATGTACATTGTTTGAAGAAATGCTCAAATTTTCGCTCAAAAGAATCAAGGTTACATGCTACATCTAATCTTATATCTAGTATCATTCAAACTACAAAAATTTTATATACGAAGCCGTTCTAAATATTTCAATTTCATTATTTATTAATCATCATTATTATTTGGAATTAACACAACTGTTATTGGTAAACAGGGTCTAAATCCCACTTTCTTTGTTAATATTAGCAGTAATGACCTTGGAGACAACATGTATGTATCTCTTTCTCACTTTATATATATATTATTATAGGAGCGGTTATTTTGCTTTGAGTTGCAGACAGTCTAGTTAGAGGATATAATTGTATTCCAAACCCTGAAGAATGTAGCACGAATTATTTAATTTTTCAAAGTTCATGACAATCGTATATATATAAAGAAAAGTTTGCTAGCCATGATCATTTAGGAGCTGAAATGATATAACATGAACAATTAAGAATTATCTATAGAAATGATTTACATTACTCACTGATCCTAAGCATTTAACCTATTCAGTACATATCTAGTTCAACACACGTTAAGTTTAATAACTTGACAAAAATTGCAGTTCGACAGAAGAATGCGGAGAATACGATGGCAAGAGCATGCCAACAACAACGATGTTTTAGGGAAAATGTGGGAAAATGGACACAAACACTTTGAATAAGAAAATGATGACTGAATTTACTCACTTATATAATGAGAAAAATGAGTTGGAGCCTTTGACTTTTTCTGGATGTATTAAAAGCAAATGAAAGCAATGAATAAACTACGAAATGAGTTTGTGTAACGGATTGACATGATAAGGAATTGAAAAGATAGCTAAAATACAATCTAACACGGAGTTATGAAAGAGATGTCTTGAGAAGAGACATGGTTACTTACATCCCTGCGGAACAAAACACAAAGAATCATCATCATCATCATCATCATCATCATCATCATCATCATCATCATCATCATCATCAATCATTAGTCTAATATCTAGTAAGCTTTGATTCAAGTCCTGGATAAGACGATAAACTACATCCGGCAGCAAGTCCTTTGTTCAGCACATTTGAGATGTTGAAGGGCGTGGAATGACCTCTTAATTACTGCTGTTTAGAAGTGCACACTGACCTAGGGACATAGCAGTTGTTAACGTCTAATTTATGAGCAAAAAACTGCAAAAGTATACATTTTATTAATAAAAAAAATCATGTGTGATGTACCATGTATTCAAGTGAGAAAGCAGAATAACATATTTTTATTACTTCAAAGCTCCCCCCAAATTAAATTTCGGCATTAAATGATCCATAAATGAATTGATATGTCGTCAATCAAATCGATCAATCAAACAACTAACCAACGTCGATGTAAAATCATATGGGTTTGGTCTACAATGATGATAGATTTCATTACAAGAGTAGTCAAAGAGAATTGGCGGTTAATCAATGATGAAGAAGCGTCCAAAAAATTCTAGCAAGAGGCAAACTAAGTTAAACACATAACAAATTGCAGAAGAAATAAACTACAAAACCAATTTAGTAATCATTATTTCGAAGCGAGAAATACAATTACTTGAATACAAAGAACTTGTCAAATATATCATAGACGTTGTTACAGACTTACTGTACATTTCTAAAAATTATCTATCTATCTATCTATCTCTCTATCTATCTATCTATCTATCTATCTATCTATCTATCTATCTATAGATATGAGTATCGTTTTCTTCCCTGGGGCTAATGAACTTAGTGACTGGTAAATGAAGTCACTAACAGAAATATCAATCAAAAAATAGTCCAATAAATCAAGCCAACTTACAGAATTTAAATATAAGTTAATACGTAAAGTAAGCTATATATACATTTTATAAGTAAATTACTAATTGGACTTATGGATAAAAGATTTTTCTTGCTTGTTGTTGGTCAAACCTTGTGGCAATATCTGATAAAGTAAACTAAAAGTTTGATTCATTCTGATAGGAGATCAATAAGATGAATATTGCTGAATATCATTGAAAATTCGGTCAGCACAAAATGAATATATAACGGATGATCTGTGTTCATAAAACCAGATTAAACTCTAGTTTTACACGTGTTTTACCAATCATCTTTTTAATGGACACGAAAAGTCGTACGAATAAAATAAACATAAATTTCAGCACATTAAAACTTATACTACTGTTATTGAAATAGCATTTTCTTTGCTGTTACAGACAGAACATCTGGTCACTTATGTTCTGATTCTTGTCCTTTGAAAACATTTTCGGAAACATTCTCTTCGATTTCTCTCATACCGTAATATATATTATTTCAGTCAATTTGCCACATGCAAAGGCGATAACGCCACTGAGACGCAAATAGATTCTGACTGTGTCTGAAAATGAAATTATTTTAAAAGAACCGGAAACTTGAAGCAAGAAACCTCTACTTTTCTCCAAAAAACATGTGAATCGGATGAATCGATTTCTCTCATACCGTAATATATATTATTTCAATCAATTTGCCACATGCAAAGGCGATAACGCCACTGAGACGCAAATAGATTCTGACTGTGTCTGAAAATGAAATTATTTTAAAAGAACCGGAAACTTGAAGCAAGAAACCTCTACTTTTCTCCAAAAAACATGTGAATCGGATGATAGGTGAACCGATCTCACCTGATTGAGTAAAATTAATTAATTAAAAATAGATTCAAAGTTCAAGCGGAGACGTTGGAAGAGTGAATTGAAATATATTTTAGAAGGAACCGGAAACCCAATTCTAAACAGTAAAAATGGAAAACGTCTATATCTGTCCTAAAGAACGGGGAGGTATGTGAAATAGCTAACTCGTTAATACATCTGTATTTCTACATAAGATCATTCTACTAAGCAAAATTCTATGAAAATGTTACATTGATTCCTTCCTTCTTACTTCCTCCTTCCCTCCTCCCTTCATTCTTTTTTTGTTTCTTTTCCCTTAACTTGTCATACTCGTAATGCTGCTACGTGACTACAAAATCAGGTCATTAGCGGCCCACTGGACGACCTGGTCTATCCAAATTTGTTTGTGTTCGCTTCCTTCTTTTATTGATCCTTGTAGACGGATGTTGAAGAAACCCCAATAAATAGATATGTGGCCATACCACTGCTGTCTCTCTTCTTTATACTGCTCAAAGAATAATATAAACTAAAGCAAAAATAAGGCTAAAAATCAGAAAGAAGCAATTACTTTATAGTACATTGTCAGTAAAGATTGTTTGGTAGATTTTACGCTTTTCATAGATATTTATCCGAAGATTCATTATTGGAACATATATCTATCGAACAATTAGTGAATTGACTTATGACAATTATTAATGGATTGAATTATTAATTGTTATTTTACGGCTTATCAAACCTTTGCAGGATATTTAACGCCAAGAAATGATTTGAGAATGCAAGGTTTTCTTTTTCATTTTAAGTAATAATGAATTAATAATAAGAGCCTTTCTAATTAACCCATACCTTGAGTGGAATACTGTTGGATTCATACATTTCCCAAGAGTATTTACGCGTAAGTAAATGCAATAAGTCCAATTGGCATCGGAACTCGGCTTCTCCAATTAAAAAAATCCAGATCATTATACATTATCCTATCCGCATGTACCAGTTTACAGATCACTCAACTAGCTGTTAACAAGGCTCGGCGTTGGTTAAATTCAGTGATCATGTAGCAGCTGGTGTTTCAACGTGATTTGGCAGTAAACGTAATTACCAACTGATAACTTTAAAAAAAATAATTTCTCTCGGAGCAGGACGGAAATGCTACCAGTACGCAGCAAGTTACAGGAAGTGAAAGAGAAAGGAAAGACTGAGTATAAGGAGGAATTAAAAAGGTTAAAAGATGAACAAATTCCAGAAGACAGAAGATAGGGATTGATGTTCTATTTATTCTTTGAATTATTTTGGTATCAGTGAAGCAAGTAAGCGGAAGTGTAATTCGCAAAACCTGAATTGCGAAAAAAGAAACTGTTCCAGTATAGGTGGTAGTTCTATGTAGCTAGTTCAACGGTAAACGTGAGGGACATAAGTGCCATTCTAGTAAGACACTTAAATTCATATAGTTAGAGAAACAGGGACGAAAAGGTCGTCAGAGCAGTTGCCATTAATTTGTGTAGAAAAGAATACCGGAAGCCACACAACGTTGATGTGAAAGTCATTGATTTGGAGATGCCACATCCGGATCGATTACATTAGAGATCTTTATTGAGATTTTGTCAAGAACATCGAGATGAATAATTGGAGCACCAGACAAGATAAGAAAGACATATAATCAATGCTTCTACATTTTAAGCTTTTGTCTCGTATCAAATCAAATAGCATTCCCGAAATCTGAAACATACCCGCTTTTCCGTACTTTCTGAATAATCTACCGCTGATAAGCTAACGGCCATCACTGAATTATAAACACCAGGTTGTTGATAAAAAGGTCGATTCTCGAGCTGTTGCTCTTCAAATCTCAAAAGCATTTGACAGAGTTTGGCATGCTGGAATTTCTCTGCAGGCTCTAGTGCTACTGCATTTCTAGACGATTATTTGATTTGATCCAATTTTCGGTGTCAATTCGTGAACGGAAATTTATTTTGAACAGGCAAACTTCAAGCGCCTTTCAAACAGAACCAGGCCTCCAGTCAAGGCCTTATCCTAAGTCCTATGATTTATCTGATCTTCATTAATGATCTTACAGATTTAATCAGTTTCCAAGCACCTTCCTAGTTTACACATTGATTTAATGTAGCTTTTTTTAAACACTGCAAATTACGATTACATTTTCGCTAAACTCACACATTTGATTTTGTCTGCTCACATAAGTGTATATGCTCTAGAATTCTGCATAATTTTTTTGTTTAAATTCTAAACACTTGCTTTTTTAAATAATTTCAAATTATTTTCAAATACTCTAATTGTTTTGTTTATTGAATTTTAAATTTTTTCGGAAATCGTTTCTGTGATATTAAAAAAGACTGAATATTTCTGAGTTTGTGAAAGTTTTCAAACAACGTTTTTAAAGTTTAATTTTATTTTAATTTTATAGTTTATCTCTCTCTCTCTCCATATATATATATATATATATATATATATATATATATATTCGCATCATTCTTCAGCAATGAATTAAGTTCTTTCGGTGACTGACCTGTGTACTTCCGTTTATATATAAAATGCTAAAATTTCTCTTTTCTCATTCAATGTGTCAATTGCTTAGGGAGTAAAATCTCTATGATACCAAATCGATCGAGTTTAAATCACGTCCAGAAGCAAATAGATGTCTAGCAGCACTGATAAGATGTGATACAGCAAACATACTTGTATGTGGGGATGACAAATAGAATAGATAGATAGATAGATAGATAGATAGATAGATAGATAGATAGATAGATAGATAGATAGTCATTTACACTTTGTTTTAGTGGATACTCCTAGTTAAATAGAGGCATTGTTTTTACTTTTAAACAGTATTTTTTATACCAAACTGAATATTTGAGAAAGCTTATTAAAGAATAATGCACCCCTTGTAACTTGCTAGTGAAAGCGTCGTTAGACCCTAGGTACTTTTGACCGATTTGCCCACTAAGTGTAACGTCAATTGAGCTAGACTGAAAACTGGCTTTTAAGCATATCTTTCGCGCTTGTATTTCTGTTCACGAGCCTATAGCGCATGTCTTGTGTGCTGTTATTTTAATGGATGCGAATAGGTAAAATAAACCGATTTCGAATAGCAGTGAGGTTTTGTATATTCATCCATGAGCATACATTTTCGTTAAAGAACGGATCTATCTCTTCTCTTTACATCTATGAAGTAAATAGTTGATTAAACTGAAATTTAGCTTTCTTTGGAAAGCAGTCTAGAAGGATATTTTGAAATTCTAAATCTGAGGACCGATTTGAAAAACTTAATTCAGGTTATGCACCAGTTATATGTATCCAGTTTATCCGGAAATAGTTAAGGATTCTGCACATATATTTATTTCCATAATCACATCAGAATATGTAGTTTGGTTGGTCAGTTCGAGGAGCTTAATTGATAGATCCAAAACCCCGCTCAGACATCCACTAGCTCAAGCCACTCAAATATGCTCGCATTGTTTGATTCTCTTTCTCTCTATCCATCATGTGAGTATAAGATTCTTCAAACCATCATTCTTCATTAGTCGACTCAGAAACTTCAGCTGTCACTTTCCGATTCTAAATATAAAGTACAATTTACATGTAACATATTGTCGTTGCTGACATGCACGAGCAAATTTATCCTCAGCATGCTTCTGTAGAACTAGATTTCGACTGCTTCGAATCTCTCCTTAATCTTTGAAGAGATTGTCTAGCTTTTGCTGCTGCATAGAAGGACAGACATCACATAGCAGGCTAGTACACTTTCCTTTGCTTTCAAGGAAATATTAACGTCTCGCAATACTTTAATTAGATTTTGAAATGCCACTTTGACCTTGCTAATGCGTCTTTGGTTCTCACTGCCGCACTTTTCCTCTTCTGCCAGAAAGCATCCCAAATTTTTTGTATGTTTGATTTATTATCTCAACCAGTAGTTACCAATTTTTGCGTCTTCTTTTTGCTGATGACTAAGCATTCATTTCTCTTGATGTTCATGTTTAGTCTATTCCTTTCGCTTTCCCTTGCTACCTTCTGTAGCAGATTTTGTATTTTCCTTTCACTGTCTAATATCAACACTTTGTTGTCTTCGTATCTTATATTTTTGAGCTTGTGTTCGCCAAAGTCGAATCGTGGCAGGCTTTCTTCCAATCTCGGAACTATTTCGGTGTACAGGTTCAATAGATCCACTGTGAAGACACATCATTGTCTTACACCCCTGTCTATTTTTGCATATCTTCTGAATTCATTTTTTGTTCGTATGCAAACGGCTTGCTGCCAGTATAAATATTTGATTATTCTAATATATTTCCAAAATATGTATTTCAAAGTTGCCGAGCATCTCTAACAACACTTTGGCGTATTTTGCTGAACGCCTTTGCGTAGACTACAAGACACAGGTACTCGTCCTTCAGCGTCTGTATTATTCTTTCTGATAACAGTCTGAGCATAAATGCCGCGTTCCTTGTATCGGTGTTTTCGACAAACCTGCACTGTTTTTGTCCTATCTCTGGGTCGATTAATCAGAATCTGAACGATGAGTTTTTTTTTTATGCAGCTCATTAAGCTGATTGCCCGGTGAAGTTCTAATTCTTTTGAACTTAGGTTCTTAGGTCGTATTATGAATATTCATTGTCATATGGGAACATCCTAGCATACCCCATAATGGAATGATCTAGTCTATAAAGGACAGTGACAAGCTGGACTAGAAACGAACCGAGAGGCATACGTCATAGGCACTCGCCTGTCGACGCTATGACACTGTCCGCTCTCTGCTTCCGGGCAGAGAGCACAAGCCCAGTCGTGGCTCCGCCGAAGGGTAGAGTCACGACTCGGTAATAATAGACAGACATTTTTTGGCCCGGCTATATGGCCGGAAATGCCCACTATAAAATGACCATGTGTCACATCTGGCCTTGCGTGGGAAGGCTAGTAAATACCGAGGCATACGTCATAGGCGAAGGCATTCTCTACTTGATAGATTATTCCGCTCCTATTCGTTGATTGCTATTGTATACATTATGGTTTATTGTACCTTCGTATAATAAATGCCTGCTATCTATTTCCCATGTCACGTATCATTCTTACACTTATTTTTTACTGATATTCCTTTCCGGGATATATCATTGATCTACTTAGTTGTCCGGTATATGTAGACTTCATTTATTATTTCTCTGGTCCTGTCGCTACGATGAAACTATTTAAGGTTGTCAGCCTTACAATACGCTCTGGTTATGCTGCATTGTTCTTCTTCAATTTCACCAGTGCAGCTTCCACTTCGGATTTTAAAATGTCTGTTATTTCGTTATTTCTCTGTATTGCCGGTTGATCTCAATTGTCGTGGAAATGATGTCCGATATATACGTTCCAACTCTGAAGTATTTTTCTTTCTCTAATATGAGCGTTCCGTCCTTTGATTTTATGCATCCTGTTGCTGAGCATGTGCGTTGTGGTGCAGTATATATCGACTCGGAACGAGAGGTCGGGTGCCGAGTTCGAATTCCAGTTGAATTCTTTGCATTCACTTACGCACAAATACCCTTGGGAAAGGTATTAATCCATCTCTTCCCTATATTTATGGTACAAATACCAGTACATATTGGGTTCTATAGCCTTGGCTGGCAACCATTCTATCGCAGAAAGTAATGTCAACCTACTGCGGGATAACTTTCTGCCCGGTCAGTTATATCTATTTCGAGACATGATCGCCCAAAGCGTGTATCACGTATGGCACTCAACTGACTGACTGTTGCTGATTCTATTATGCACATCTCCTTGATTTTTCATGCTCAATATTTCTAATTATGCACATTTATGAACATAAGTTGATCCTCATTTCCTTGTGTAGTTTCCTGCATACCGTTCCATTCCATGTCTTGTCATGAATTGTTTTCTGTCTCCTCTACATTATGTCAAATATTTCCTCGGGGAACTAGTCATTTTTTCTTCCTACGTCCGTTTTCCTTTGGAATGATGTCGTTTGCTCATGATACTAGAGCTTCTCTTAATGCGTTACATTTCGAGTTGTTCGGTTCCAATCTATCCATCGTATTTTCTTTTATAACAATATAAGAAAAATTACACCCGACAATCAACAGTCGGCAAGAGCTAAACCCAGATTACATAACAGAATAGACAATGCTAACACGCACATGACACACACTCACCACAACAACAAAGCCCATACACACGGACAAGATAGTAACAATAACCACGCACACACAATTCTCCCTCCCGGCAGTGCTGCGGAGGCGCTTATAACAAGCCGCAAACCAGCAAAGAACACACACACGCACACACGCACACACGCACACACACACACACACACACACACACACACACACACACACACACACACACACACATATATATGTATATATATATATATATATATACATATATATATATATATATATATATATATATATATATATATACAACGTGCAAACACCACCAGATAAATCGGATAGATAAAACAACAGTAATGAAACTGATACTCTTTAACCGGTCAAAAAGTCATATGAACTCCCAGAACGCATTAAGATACACCACACATACGAGTGGACTGATACCATCAGACCATTAAGGCCCCAACTAGAATGCACACACACACACACACACACACACACACACACACACACACACACACACACACACACACACACACGTACAGCAGCAGTGGACAAAGCCCGCCAGTTATTCATAGAAGGACCGCGACGAAGTTCAGACAGTCAAAGGCTTGTCTGCAATTCTGAAGATGAGATTTTAATCTAGAAACATTGATGTAATAAATAGGTAATACAAACACTTCCTTACCTTACTTTATTTTCTTCAACGCATTGTGACAGCTTTCATAACCCATACAAGTATTTTCTTTTCAAGCAATCCGTAAATGCTTTCCTGCAGGTTAAGGTCGTTCACGAGTCTGTTGTATTACATTCAGGGTTTTACCGAAGTTTGATCTTTAATTTGAAGATAACCAGAATAGGGTCACTTCTGAAATCCACAATTAGATAGTTTTTCCAGTGAGAAACTGCGATCCTGAATATATCTACATCTCACACATAATTCGCCAATCTAAGATAAAGAATTTTCCATTATTTTTAATATTACCTGATGAGACATTGTTCTTTCAATGTCGAAACAACATGTACACTTTTTAGTAAATGATAACTTGTACATGTTCTAAACTATAATTCATAATAAATATTCATAGCTCTATTTTATATTGAGCACTGTTTTAAATGAATGTTTTGAACATTTTTAATTTTTTCTTCGTTCCTTATTCAATTAGAGATAGTTATATGTGTATATATATATATATATATACATATACATTTCAATATGTGTATGTGTGTGTTTAAATTTATTTTTTACTTCCATAATTTTAAACGTTGGATAACGGCATGACAATTCACATATAAGAAGAAAATAGAAGTTGCGGATCAACTTCAGCGAGTACTTTTAATATTTTGCTATTTCTACAGAGAATTCGCCTTCATTGGTATCTACCCTATCCAGATTTCTATACATGCCTCACTTCGATGTCTCCAATTTACATCACCAAAATTCAGCTGTCTCAACAGCTGCTGACAATCTTGCGTGGCAATCGTTTTACAGTTAATGATTAGTCCTTTTCTCTATATTATACAATATACCCATCTGGCCTGTTAGCATCAGGTTCTCCAAGCCCTCCTTCCTCATTGAATGTCCGAGGAACTTCAGCTGTCTCTTCCTGATGTTCAGTATTAATTTCCTTTTCGTTTCCATCCTTTCCAAAACCTATCACTGCTCAAATGCTCAGTCCATGATATTCACAGCATCCTTCTGTAGAACCTTATTTCAGATTGAAGAACTGACATCCAGTACTCTCTTCTTTATTTCTAGCGAAATTGTCCTGTTTCTTAATACTTTATTGAACTTCTGGAATGCTTCCTTCGGCATGCCAATTCATCTTCGGATCTCTGTGTCGAACTTTCCGTCTTCTGTTAGAACATTTCTCAGGTATTTAGATATTTGAACCTTGCTTGATTTTAGTATCCCCGACCTGTACTTGGCATATTGGCATATTGGTTTGCCATTTCTACTGATGACCATGTATTCGGTTTTCTTGCATTTTATTTGTAGTTCTTTTTGTAACTCTCCTCAGCTACCTTCTGTAGGTTTTTTCTACTTTCCTTTCTGTGTCTGCTCTCAGCACTGTATCATCTGCGTACCTCTTTTGGTTTAAATTGTATCCCCCGATAACGAATCCTGGCATAACAACTTGGATCCCCAGAATAGTCTCGCTGTACAAGTTGAATAGATCCGGTGAAAAGACACTATCTTGTCTTACGCCCCTTTCTATTTTTGTATATCTGCTGAAGTCGTTACCTGTTTGTATGCAGACAGTTTGCTGCCAGTCAAAATTCTTGATTACTCTTAAGTCTTTCCCAAATATGTCAAGGCTGCTGAGAATCCCCATCAGTTCTTTGTGGCGTATTTTGTCAAACACCTTTGCATACTCCATAAAACATAGGTAGAAGCCCTTGTTTATTTGTATTGACTTTTCGGAGAGCATCCTAATCCTAAATATGGCGTTCCTTGTTCCAGTGTCTTTGCCAAACCCGCACTGTTCTCAGCCTTTTTCTAGCCTGATTCTGCTTCTCGCTCTATTCATCAGGATTCGGACGATTTACTAATAAAATATTCAAGTTTAAAATTTCAAAATATATTTCGGTTTTAAATAAACGATAAATTGTTGATAAATGCTAATCTAGTAGAACGTTTAAATTCATGTGGTTGGGGCATAAGGGAGAAAAGAAGTCGTTTTGAAAATATTAGTTGAAAAGTAGAGGGAAGCCACATCACGTCTCTAAGAATGTGACTGAAATTGAGAAGCCAATTCGGGATTGATTACATTGGATATCCTTTGTTTGATTTTGTCTTTAATGTCGAGATGAATAGTAAGAGCATCTCACGATGTATGGAAACAGAATTCTATGCACCGACAAATTTTAGATTTGGGTCAAGACAATATTGAACGTTTTGTATCTGAAAGTTTATTTTCATTGTTAGATTAATATAAAAATAAATCTGCATATGTATTTGAGGTACCTTCAACAAATAACTTTAATGACACGAGTTTTATCACGAAACTTATGACCTAATATTCAAAGATTAACTTAAAATAATTAAAATAATTGTGGCTAGGTATATTTCAAGGTTTTCTATTAGGTACACACTAAGATCACAGAGTTTGGTTTGTAAATAACGTGAGGGGAAAGTTAAAAAAAATTTAAAAGAAAAACATTTTTAATGTGTCGATTATCTAAGGAAAATCAACAATCAGTTACATATAGAATTTTTGCCGTTTTTTTTCTAAGCTGTTCTTTGTTTTTAGATTAGATGAATTGAGAAAATAAGAAGTATTGTTATATATTCAGTAAGTTAAAAAATAAAAATAAAAATGAAGTAACAAATAGAAAGAAGACAAAAGTTAAAAGTAGAAGAGAAATAATCTGCGTAAAAAAAAACGCCAAATTTAAAAGAAAACATAAAAAAATATCCACTAGTCGCAAACATTTCGTAAAAAGTGCTTCTGGAATCTACAGATTGACTTGTCGATTTTTCATTCGTTTTAAATATATTTTGGCACTGAAAAAGTGCATTTGATTTTGTGCTGTTTTGAATTATTTTTATTTATTTTTTTCTCATCTCTATGCAATGATGCAAAGAAACCAAGAAAACCTTAAAATAAGTGAAGTTAACTTCTATAAAAATGATTTGATAAGTAAGAAATGGCTTACAAAGGCACGTACAAATATTATTGTTCTGGTTATACATACATACATACATACATACATACATACATACATACATACATACATAATAGCTGGCCACTCGTATTTGAGGATACCCGTATAGCAGGGCGGCTATCTAATTTCATTTGCCACCTAGTCAGACACATTTGCGTTTGTCTAAAACCCACAGAGCTTACTTGTGGTTTATACTGCAACTATAGTGAGTGAGTTTTAGCTACAGTTTTTGAGAGAGAGCGCGTTATCTAGCGTGAACAAGAATATGAACAAGACAAGGACGCTCACACCCTCGGTCAGGATGACTTGTAATTTCGAGCTAGCACAACCACTGACGACATCTCAAAGAGAGCCGTCTACCCAATTTCCATCACATGGTTTGGGTCAACACGTGGTATGATTTTAATGTACGTTCCATCTTGGATCGCCTTCTCTAGATCAATAACATAAAGAAGTCGCCTTTCCTATAAATTGACCATGGTGAGATTCGAACCCAGGCTTGATGGTAAAAAAGGCAAACTTTCGAAGAAAGCTACGCGGCCATCATACATACATACATACATACATACATACATATTCATATATTTCTATGATTTTAAGTTGTAATAATGTTTTAAGATATTTTTCATTATTTATATTATTAAAATATGTTTTTGCAAGTAGAATTTTATCGTAAAGTGCTTGAGGGTGGAGATAGAGAATTGATAGGTTTCATACAAAGAATTTATCTTTATTTTTAAACCGATTCATGCAGAATTCGAAGTTTCGTGAAAACACACGATGTCTTCACTTCTCCAAAACTGTATACACATTTTAAAGCTTTCTCAATAAATATTTCATGCTACTAGATCCATGTATCAGTTAAGTGATATGCGGGATACACGTTTAGTAGATCATGTCTCGAAAGAGACATGATTGACTGGACTGAAGATTTCTACATATTAGGTTGCCATTACTATCTGCTATAGACAGTTTGAAAATAAAGGCTATAGAACCCGGTCAGTCTTGCTATTTAAATGATAAATCTAGAAAGAGAGACGGATTAATACCTTTCCAGTGGGTATTTGTGTGTAAATGAATGCAACAAATTCAACTTGAATTCAAAATTGGCTGTCCGATTCCTTGTTCAGATATATCCACTTAACCCAAAATACATCTGCAACCAGATATATAATTCAAAAAATGCATATAAAGACACCATTCATTAAAAAAAATTAATGATGTTAGGATATTGTCATCGCATGTTTTCAAAATGATGTTTGTTCTGATTCAGACCTTACTACCAACGCGACGCAAAAGAATCACAATCATCAATCAGCATTTCAATAACTATTTGACTGCTTTCTTACTTTATGGAAATTTTAATTTCAGTGATTATGGATGGATTTGTCGCGTAGACATTCCCCTTTAAATATCTACACAAGAAGTATTTTTAAGAGGTTAGATCCAGTGAACTTAAGAGGAGAGATTCTACAAAAGGTCACATTTCGATCAATCGTTTTGGAAAGAATTCATTTGGTTACGATCTTGCATTGACATGGTAGTGTGCTAGTGCCACATATTTCTGAAAATAACATTTTTAATCTCCCACAGCTTGACATGGTAGACTGTTACAAGGTTATGATTAGGGTGTATACATTTTTCGAGACACACTATCTATAATATCCTATAATATGTCGGTTTATATCACCCTCTTAACAATCAGTTGTTGTGTCATCAGGGCGAAAATATCTGTATATATCAGTGCAAAACGTAAAGAAAAACACGGTCGAAAGACAAAAATACGTTAAGAGATGACGTATACATAATAAGGGAAAGTGTGAAAGATGCTAGGAAGACTTTATTCGTTTTGTTTCAGTTAATTTGCACAAGTTTGTATGTATTCTTTATAAACGACAGAGAAGCATTTAAGACGCAACGAGACGACGACATACTTGAACTCTTAAGACATTTTTTGTATTCGGGAAAGATATTTGGATAATACCGAACATTTACAAAATGCCTGCCTAGAAAATAAAATGAACCAGTTCACAAATAACTGAGAAATATATAGGTTTATTTCACTTACAGTGTGTTGATTGCAGATACGGGAAAAAATTGTAATAACTCCTAGAGAAGGCAGTTAAAAAAAAATGGAGAACAAAGTATAAAGTATAAGTTAAAAGTAGACAAAAAACATGGTTGTCAGCCAACAAGCAAATTTCAGTTGGGAGATTTCAAAACCAAGAAAATCTTCTTCTTCTATGTGCCTTCAGGACGTAGACGATCATGGCTTTCTACGTCTTCCTATCCCTGGTGGCTCTTAGCATGCTTTCTCCTGTTAAACCAGGCAACTCCCGTTCTGACATATACCTGCTCAACCCAGTCAAGTAAGTTATACGCTGTTTCCCCTCTCTCTCCTTCCCTCTATCTAGCCTGTTAGTATCAGTTTCTCCAAGCCTGCTTTCCTCGATGCATGTCCCAGAAAATTTAGCTGTCTCTTCCTGATGCTCAGTAATTATTTTCATTTTGTTTCCATCCTTTCCAAAACCTCATCATTGTTCACATGCTCGATCCATTTTAACCGCAGGATCCTTCTGTAGAACCGTATTTCAGTTGCTTCAAGTTTTTCCTTCATCTTTGATGGTGTCGTCCAGCATTCACTGCCATATTGAAGAACTAACATCACATAGCAATCCAATACTCTCTTCTTTGTTTCTAGCAAATTTTTTCTGTCACGTAATACTCTGATCAGCTTCTGGAATGCGTCCTTCACCATGCCAATTCGCCTTCGGATATCCGTGTCGCACTTTCCGTCTTCCGTTAGAACACTTACCAGATATTAATATTTTTGTACCTGCTTGATTTTAGTAAACCCTACCTCACAGATTTAAAATATGTGAAGTGTTTTAATAGTGGATCGAAAAGTGTGACACTAAAATTCGAAGGCGTGTTTTGATAACCAAGGATTTATTCCAAAAAGCCAGACAAAGAGTTAAGCAATAGAAGAGAAATTTGTCATCACAAAGAAGATATTACTGAATTGTTAGGGATAATCCTCCTGTGTGACAGTGAAGGCTGGAAAATCTCCTCTTTAACTGAAGAAGAGATTTGATAGGGAAGAAATATGGTTTTGCAAGAAAATACTGAGGATAACATAGACCGAACAGATGAGAAAAGGGCGTGGTTTTAGAGAAATAGAAACATGAAGAAAACGTATGCTTAACACCAGGAAGAGACAGTCAAAATTCTTTATGGCTCGTAATGAGGAAAATATGAGTTGAAAATCTGATACATACACAGAGAGAATGAAGGCTCAAGGGACAGAGGAAACCAACACATAAGAATATTAAGGAGTTTATTAAGAGCTAAAAACGATTAGGAAATTAATGATTGACAACACCCTGAAGAGCCATAGCTCATTCGATCAATAAAGTATTGGGTACTCTGTGAAGATTTATTATTGAGGATCACAACGTCAACAACACAAGATATGCAAATACCCCAATATTCATTCGCGTGCATACAAACAAATATGCAGTAACGTCTAGAGAATGTATCAGTTATTAGAACACTGGATATATGTACATTGCGTCAATCAGTGCCATAAGAGATACACACATAGCCAATCATGTCGTTTTTGAGTTTGAGTTTGAGTTTTGTATAAGGCATGTCAATCTCTGTGGGTTATTTAATGCTACAAAGGTAGTATTTTAAGGTATATTTTAATGTTCTGTTACAGTGAGAAAACTAATTTACTCAGACTTTGATGGATTTTTTTCTATTTTAGAAACTGAAGATATCTTCTAGTTGTGTATTCAAAAATGTATTCCTGGTAATATTTTTTCTTTCAAAAATGTATATCTAATATAAACTTATTTATAAATGGAACTTTGTCCCTGTGTTTATGTGCGCGTGTGTGTGTGTGTGTGTGTGTGTGTGTGTGTGTGTGCGTGCGTGTGTGTGTCCGTTACCTATAGAATCTGAAACGGCTGAACCGACGTTTTGGAAAATTTACACAGTTGTACTATAAGCGTCTGCGAGTTTTCTTAGCTAGGTGTTGTGTCGAGGTACCCCGGATAAATATCGAAAATCAATAATCGAAAAAATAGGGTTTGAGAAGGAGTGGTCCGATTTTAATCAAATTTGATACACTCATAGACAAAGACATAAGAAACGATATTCAGAAGTTTCAAGGTTGCAGTTCTTATAATAGTGCAGAAAATCGATAATATATATATATATATATATATATGTGTGTGTGTGTGTGTGTGTGTGTGTGTGTGTGTGTCTGTTTATCTACCTGTATGTTTGTATTTTTTCAGCCCTTTTATTTTAGTTTTTGCTTCGGGTTTGGCTCTAAGTAGGTATAATTGTAGTTATTAGTCTCAGCCATGATACAATTTACTCAGAGGACTTATTTAGCCTTCAGAATTCAGTTTACGACGAAAAGAACGTATTTGATATCGATACGAGGAAATCAAAATTTAACTTACATCCATTCATTTTTTTTTTCAGTCTAAGGTTTCGCTTTAACTGGGAACAACTATTGCTTTTTAGTCTTTCGTGCTAACGTCCAAAGAGTCTGAGCTCCAGGACCATGGATTAGTTTTAAAGCTTTCATTACACCCGAGCAAAGCCGGGCTATACTGCTAATATTCTATAAAAGTCTATATTTATACTTTCAGAGTGTTTTGACCTCAGTTTTGGGATTAACTATTTCTCCATAGCTGGGATTTTAAAAGATGCTACCACCCCCGGTCAGGGTGGACCTGCAAACAACAGCAATTAAGAGGTAGTACCATGCTCGACACAATCTCTCAATCAGAGGTTTGCTACCGGATTCAGTTTACGTTCATAACCAGGACCATGTTGTTTTTGATTCCTCACCGACTAGACAGAAGTTTATTTTAGCCAAATTTGCCATTATTTCGGAAGTAGACTGGTTACGGACCCTAGTTTAAAGGATCCAGTTTATCCTGATATTCCAGTAAGAGTACAGCTAGATTCAAACATTTCTCAAAAATATTTACACGAAAGAGATTTAATGAACGTTATAGGAATTCGAACACGGCTCAAAGATTTCTCCTTCGAATCCTTCATTAAACAAACGCTCATCCTTGCAGACTGAGACACCACAATAAACTAACTACGGAAATTTAACTGCCTGGAAAATGTTGAAAGAAAGGATAATGTGACGCGTTGAAATATCGGAAAAAGTTTTTCCAGGATCTCTGTGTTTATTGAAGGCAATCAAAATCAGAAACACTTCGTTGGAATCAAATATAAGATTACTCAACTTGTATGTCATATCGATCCTCTTATATGTCTGTGAAAGTTGGAAAATTTCCTCGATGATGAAAAGTTAATTTGAGGCAACGTATATGTGGGTTTTCTAAAGAATACGCTTTCTTTAACTATTTTACTTAAAGCATGGCGATAATGTCACGAAGACGCAAGCGGTTGCTGGGAGTGGAAGAGAATAAGAATAAGAATACATTAGTAAAGAGGAATGACAATAAAAAACAGATATATATATATTTGAATAAATATCGTTTATGGTGTGCTATATTTATAGGATAAAGTGCTTAATATCAGAGATAGAGCGTATGTAAATATAAAAGAGTGAACATTGAAGTCAACACTCAGGGTCGACAGACATTTGTTCTGATGATTGTGCTTAGTATGAAACAATTTAACAATTCATATATATATATATATATATATATATATATATATGAATTGTTAAGTTGGCCAGCAATTTGTTTTTTATACATGTTTCGTTAACGACGACTGACAAACTACTGTCATTAATCTTTCTATTTAATCCTGCACATATAGAAGTCTACCATTCGCCCGTGCATTGAGTATTGCTGCCATATCTGGTCCGGTGTTCCTGCTATTCACTTAGGTGTCCTCGACCAAATCCAACGGAGAATATGTAATGTGATAGATCCCGACTTTGCAGGTAGGATACAGTCACTTTCTCACCGACGCAGTGTAGCTTCCCTGTGTCTCTTCTACAAATACTTTCACGGCTTCTGCTCAGATGAACTTAGCTCGCTGGTAAGCCCTATATATGAATTTCCTCGAGCCGCAAGATTAGCAACTAGGTCCCACCCTTTTACTGTGAAACCAATAAATTGTAAACGCAAATTCCACTCCATCAGCTTCTTTTTTCGAACTTCTCGCCTGTGTAATTCTCTTCCGCATACTTGCTTTCCTGACAGTTACAATCTCCAAGAATTTAAATGTAAAATCAATAGTAATCTCCTGTCTCACAAACTTACATCCTCTCTCTCTCTCATGCTTTTCTACATCCACACCACTCTCATCAGTACTTTCTTCCCTCTCCTACTCTCTTCCTGACACCCCCTGCAACTTCCCTCTCCTCCTAGCATTCCTCCTATGTAAGCCCCTGCAAAACAGTGGCATAAAATGCCTTGCTTGGGGAGACACGATTATAACAAAAAACAAACAAAATATTCTTCTGATCTTTTCTGGATATTTTCTGGATATTAAAATTTGTCAAAAAGCTATGCTTATCTGAGCAAGTCAATCTATTCTTTCAGCCATTATCAAGGGCGGTTTTCATATTTTTACTGAATATTGCTTTTATTAATGTATGTGTTTGAAGTTATAGAATGTTTTATTTTCCAAACACGGTCAAGATACTGTGACAGTGTTCATAGTTAATGTTACTGAGTGTTGGCTTTTTATTTCTTATTCTAAGTACTTCCATAATTTCTGTCTTATATTATATGTACATGAGGCTATTGTTGGAGTTATTTGGATACGTTTGCAAACTAGTGAGCCATCATGAGCTGAATCATTTTATAGTTCACTAACAGAAGGGTTAACCAATCAGAAGGCTCAAAATATTCAATGCGACGTGTATTAAAGTCGGCCATATTTTCCCGAGTATTCGCGATTTAATCCGATTCAGTAGAGTGTCTGACTCATGAGTGTTAATCTTTGACGTTGTTTCATCGAACAGATAATGTTCTGCGCTGTATTCTATACTCATAAACTATGGTGGACATGGTCAACAGCTATTATAATTGCATTTTATACTAGTATGTTTAGAATGAATTTTGGTAGATGTTTGTGTGTGTTTAAATGAGTCTTATTTAAGATATGGTAGAGTAAACGTGACGTAAGTCGTCTAGCTAGGCATACAGTAGTATGACCAATGTAATTATTGATGAGTTTCTTTTAATCAGGAAGAGTTCTTTAGTGGGTAATCGAAATCTTACAAATGATTGTACTTTTGATTTTGTAGATGAGTTGTTTTTTTTTATAAATTTAGGTGTTTTAAGTTCTTTTAATAGATAATTTAATTTTAATGTTTAATTTGACTGGGATTTTATATCGCTATTAGTTATTTTAGAAAGAAAATTTTTAATCCGGTGGTCGAAGGAATAGTGAGGAAATTCATTTATAAATAGTGTATATTTCATTTTAAGTATAAGCAAACGAGTCGTCTTTTAGAAACAACATAATCTGTTGTTCCATGAGATAGTTAAGAAACCATTATCAACTAGCGTCTGTTTTACATTAATGAGTTTTTTTAAGGAAAAGGGACGAAAAGATAAATTATCATGTGCAGTCTTTAGGAAATATTTTTATAACTGCCATTTTATATCTAATTTGAAATAGTTCTTAAAATCAGGGAGTCAAGGGTTTCTACTGCTACTGTTTTCTTGTATAAGGAAGTGGTGAAGATGTGATTACTGAATTTTACGAGAACATCTAAGAATGTGAGTTTATTTTTTCAGTAAGTTTGTATTTAAAGTTAAAAAGATTTTTCTGATGTGGTTTTTAGATTATGGATTACTTATTTTGCATTTAGGTAAAAAATAATTTCGTTTCTTTCGCGGACATATTTTTGTGTGTAGTTATTTGTTTATTGTGATAACTACATTGGATATGTAGTAATTGGTGAATCAAATTCAGAGAATTTCCGATATTAACTCAATTAGATGTTACTATTATAGTCGTAAAAAGAGACAAGTACACACACACAAACATATATATATAATTATATGTATAAATTTTGACAGTTATTTTGACAATTTTAAAATCGAATAACTGCCTCGATACAATCCTCTTTGCGTGGGACGTCTAAACGTCTGTTGGTAAATTCATATTTCAAATATGGATAACATTTAGACTTAAAGGCCTGATAGTAGGTGTCTATAACTCTAACTTCTTTTCAGAACCAATGTCAGACAGGGTCACATATATTTATATAGATTTAAAAGATTATCTGGACGCTATCAAATAATGCATATAGTATTTTATAAGTACACAAGGGGGAAAAAGCCTGCAATGCCAACTTTTAAAGTAGAGATTTGACGAGAACAAGTCAACATGGTATTAATGGTTGTTGATGCTGACTAAAAATCGTTTCACACTGTTTTGATGACTGGTGATGGGTGCTAACCTGATTATGTCGACTGAAGTGAAAAGCTGTATTGAAGTGGACAGGGCCAAACAAAGGCGCCGGTTTTCTGCCGGTCAAACGAAGAGCCTTTCAGCTACGCCGGAAGCACGTGATCTGGCAGTGAAAGTCCCGATGGCTTTGAATCAAGACT
>JBBBDQ010001983.1:515000-540000 GCA_037127315.1 Ascarosepion bandense | reverse complement strand
TACATTTAACTATTTATACGGTAAGAAAGGGATACCTATATGCCAACGTAGTACACCGAGCTCCGGTGCCATAGAAAATTCTCGTTAGAGCAGTTTCCATTAAATTCTTGTAGAAAAGACAGGGAATACACATCTCGCCGGTTGCCAAGTCAGGATCGATTATATTACAAAACCGCCTTTGGATTTTGTCGAGAACATCAAGATAAAAAGCAGGAACACACAACCAGAAATGGCAACGGTATTCAATTCATGGGCGAATGGTTGATTTGTAAATGTGCAAAATTGACTCTGACAAGAAAAACATTCTGAAATCAAATATCCTAGCAGTAAATTCAGCTATGATTTCAAAGTAGTCATTCCATTTGTGGTCATTTGAGAAAGTGATGCCAAGGAGTCGCAGGGCATTGATCTGTAGGAGACAAATATCATCCATTTTAATGGAAGGAAGGAATAGTTCTCTGTGGTGATCAATGGAAATCAGCTTCGTTTTGGAGGCATTAAAATTTACTTCCTATTTTCTAGCCTATTCAATCACAGAAGCCAGATTTACTTTGTCCGCTTTGGCAAGTTTCTTACAATGACGGTCGTAAGAATCTTCCAAAAGATTTAGAGAAGACTGTGTATAGCAATTTCACTATCATGGATTTAAGTTTAAACAATATACATATATGAACATAAAAACTCACAGATATATATATATATGTATAGTCATCTCCAGACAGATCTGTTTAGCTGTATCACAGCTCATCAGTACGGTTAGAAAGCCGATTTTTTTTTACCCAGGATCGAAACTCGACCGAATTGGCGTCAGTCGGCGATTCTACCTCTGAGCTACGGGGGCTCGGCAAACAGAGGGCAGACTTTTTAGCGTGTATATATCATCATTATTCACGCCCAGTAGCTGAGACTATTATAATTCATTGCTGAATGAACGATACGTAGATGCTAGAGTAGCTGTGTGTGTTTATATATGTGTGTGTGTGTGTGTGTGTGTGTGTGTGTGTGTGTGTGTGTGTGAGGTTGTATGTAAAAGTAAAGGTTGACATTTGTTTCCTTTCCATCTTCAGTGTTCAGTGTTTCTCTCTGTCCATCTCTCTCTCTCTCTCTTTCTCTCTCTCTCTCTGTATCTATATATATATATATATATATATATATATATATATATATATATACGAATGCTCCTCGCGAAAACGCTTCTAATTTAAATTTTCAAATCATTTGTTTCTGATGAAAGGCCGAGGACCGTCTGAAATATCAAGTATAACAATAGAAATAAATAAATACTGTCAAATAATATATTTTTAAACTTCCAACTTTTTAGTAGTTTTTCCTATACATATTAAAACAGTATACGTGGATCATCACTATGTTATATATATATATATATATATATATATATATATATATATATATATATATATAATAGTTAGCACATGTTTTTTGAGCTGACACTATTGTTAGGATGCTCAGATATTTCTGTTGAACTTTTCTGTTATTCTTGGACAACAAAACATAACTGGTGTTCCTATTGCAACTATTATGAGCACACCTTAGTTACAGTTTCTGGGACAGTCCGCTCATTCTCTCATAAACGGCAGTTTAAATAATGCGAGAACGCTCAAACCCTCGGTCACGGTGATTTGTGATTTTATGCTCACACAAACAACGACGACTCGACTGTTCCTATTACCTGTGTTATTTTTTAAACTGTTTAAAGATGGCTTCCCCAGACTGTTGCCATCAATAATCCACACGTTAATCATGGTGCAATTCTAACCTTTATATAGTCGTATGAATGTTTAATGAATGAAGGAATAATACAGAAACATACTATGAAAATTAGATATTTATGCTTTTGTGGGGAAGTATAATAATACATATCTGTTTCTATATACACACAAATGTATATGCATGTAAATTCATATGCATACCCACCTATGTAATTCTGTACGTCCCTGTGTGTCCTCTTGGTACTAAAGTTTTATGTTGTCTAAGGATTACTGCTGAGTCTTGTTCAGGAAAGAATGCATCGTTTATCAATGGGTGCTTTTTGTATTGCTGGAAAGAGGCAATTAACGTCAATATTTGAGTTCTAGATATCATGAAATTTTGTACAGAGCATTTTCTAAATTGAGATATTATTGACTACTGCAGCGAAATTACAGTTTCCTTTAATCTTGTCCTCCAAATAAAACACAGATTCTATAAAAGCACGCACTATAGAAATTACAAAATAAAAAAGAATTAATATAAAAAATATATATAAATAATAAAAACATTATATGAAAACTAAATGTATTAAATGAGTAAATATGATCAAACGAAGTACGTTTTTTATGATTTTCTTGTCAAATTCTAATCTTGACGTGGTTGTATTTTGAGTCAAGTAATTTTGAAGAGAATTCCCTTTTCAACCGGGGTTATGTCTGCTCGGATCATTACTCGGCCGCACAAACATTCTGAGATGGAGACATATGGACAGCGTGCGTAAATATGGCTGAAGATCCATATAAACATGAATGAAGCAGACACCAAAACTACTACAAACCTAGGTTTATCCTTGAAAGATGTTAAGAAAAGCGTAATAGGGTCTATCACTGTAATAGTGAAAACAAAATATATTCTTTGCTTCGTGTAATATAAAGTTCAATATATTCTACAAGAAGCTAATCACTTGAAAGTGTGACGCTGGTACGTATTGCGGAAATTTAAGTATCTTCAGCCACAAAAGTATTTTAATATAGAATAAGATAATATTTATATTCTATTCCGTTTGCACTCAGGACATAGTCGATTATGATTTCTTTCAGGTTTCTGTCTTTTTCCCCCAACAAATTTTCCTTTATATTCCTATCGAGTTCCAATTCTGACATTCATTTTATAAAATCGATAGATAGGTCATTCGCTAGTTTCCTCTACCTCATTGTTTCGATATTTCCTATGTGTGTCAAATTCACTAGGCCTTTCCTTATTATGTATACTAGTAATTTCAACAATTTTCTGGTTGCATGTATAAGAATCGTTTTTCTTCCCATTTTTTCCTGGCTCATGTGTTCTTTTCATAGCATTCTGTTGAGTTCCCTGTATCCAGTTCATGCCTCAACGACACCTCATATACTGTTTCAGCGGAAAACGATTTCTTTTTATTATTCATTTTAATATATGAGATGGCCAGACGTATTAGCATTTATAGAAGTAAGTAATGGATGGAAGATCTGCAGAGAAATTCATACCCACTAGTTGGCTTAAATATCCACATGCGCAGACCATCCTTCCATAAGGATCTATGTGTAAAAAGCGTGCATTTACTTTGTGCTAATTTGATTTTTTTATCCAAATTTTGGTCAAAGGCAATCCACCACTGCTAGAAATCCATGCCCACAATTGAATTTTGAATAATGTCTGGTCATCCTGGCTCTGTTTCGGCATTTTACAACAATTCTAATATCTCCTGCCGCTTGTAGTTTTATCTTTACGAAATAAATGTCATTGCAATATAAAAATATAGATGTTGAATGTTTCCTTTGTTTCTAAAGAGGTTTTTATGTTTCTTAATTTCTAAAGAGGTTTCTCTATTTCAAAAGAAGTTTTTTTTATTTCTTAATTTCTAAAGAGCTTTCTCTATTTCTTAATACTTTGCTTAAATTATACAAGGTGTTTTTGCTATTCCAATGAACATTTATATTGGTTGTTACTAAATAAAAAAGAAACAGATTTATTTTTGCTTCTGATTCTTAGAGTAAACTGGAAAGCAACAAGCAAATTAATCAGCTCATCGGTTTCAACTTTCCTATTGTACTGTTTTGCTAGCGGGACATGCTCTGTTAGCTACACGTATCATTCTCCGATTCAAAAATAGATCAGTAAATGATCATAAAATATAGGCTCAGTGCTATCTATTTACCTGTTCAAGCAAAGTATGTGAAAATATCCTAATCTAAATAACTGCGAAATCTTTCTTTTTGCAGAATAATCATATTGTGAATTGTTGTAGCTTCAATCATCAGTGGTTACCTCCCGTTTATATTATGCCTGGTTATCTCACGTTACGTCATGCAATTATTTCATAGGGATGATTCCTTGTGTATACCACATGTACAGTTATACCTCAGGTTAGTCGCTTCGAGTCAAGTCTTTCTCATTTATACATCATTTATATATATATATATATATATATATATATATATATTATTTATCTATATGGAAAAATAAAAATCAAGTTAAAATCATTTTATTGCACTCTACGTTTGTCTGCCACAAATATTGATGTCATAATGTCACTAAAAACGTTAAAAGCACATATAATTCAGCTATTGTACTCATGTACTGTTGATACTGACGATCTACAGATATGTACATCCGCGATATAAATAAAAAAAATTAATGCAATTATTCATAAATGTAACATACATTAGTATATTTTACTATAGCAAAATAATTTAACAACTGTATCAGTTATTTAAGCTTAAAATCATTTTATCTTTTAATGTCTTAGATCCAACCACATTCACATATAAAGAATCTTCGAGACCACGATGTATTGAAATTGTAAACATCTGCATATGTAAGTATGTAGGTACATGATTCCTTTTCTTGTACTGTATTAAAAAAGTAAAATTTATTTGTAAATATAAAATAGATTTTTATTAAACAAATATCATTAAAATCATTTTTAAATAAAATACAGAACTAGGTGTAGTTATTTTTGGTTTAGTGTAGTGACAATTAAATTCGACTTAAGTGTTTTTAGACTTAAGTTACAATTCCTGGAAGAACTTATCGACATAAGGTGGAGTTTACATGTATGAGCTTAAAACTGTTTTTTGGAATTGTCTACACATCTTACTTACACAGTAAAAAAATTCAAGATTGATGTTATTCTAGAATAGCCAAAAACAGTTATTAATTTAAAAAATTGATGCGATCCTAGAATAAGCAGAACAGTTATACCTTTGAAAGTTTAATGCTACACTGGAATTGCCAGAACCGTTATTACTTTGAACAATTGATGTTACACTGAAGTAACCACAACCGTTATACGCTTGAAAGATTTATAATGTAATGGAATCACCAGGGACAGTTGTTTTTTGAAAAATTGATACTATTCTCGAATAACCTGAAGCGTTATTGCTATGAAAATTGATACTAAAGAAGAATTACCAGAACCGCTAATACTTTGAACAATTGCCGTTACACTGAAATAACCACAACCGTTATTTTTTTGAAAACTTGATGTTATATTGGAATAACCAAAAACATTTATTCCTGGTAGAATTTGAGACTATACTGAAACATCCAGAAGCCGTTATTTCTTTAAAAAATTGATGCTATATTTGAATAACAAGAACTGTAATTCATTTGAAAGAAATAATGCTATACTGGAAAAACAAGAAACGTTCTTTTACAGGTGATACTATGCTGAAATAATCATAAACATTTATCTTTAGAAAAAATGAGAGTATCGTAGAATAACTGGACATGTTATTCCTTTGAATCATTGAATTTATAGTGTATTAACTAGAAACTTTTATTCCTTTGAAAAATCGTTGCAACACTATAATAACCAGAAACCATTATGCTTTGAAAAATTTATACCAAAAGTAGAAGTACTATAATAATTTTGTCATTTCTATTAAATCATCTTCTTCCATCCGCTTACTAATGCTCATCAGGTACGTTATATGTTGCATTAAACTCTCCCACTTGCTCTTCACTCCTGTGAATGTCAATTTTCCCAAGCCTTCATTTCTTGATAGGTACCATAGACATTTCAGCTGTTAAGTGTACTTCATGTTGTTATTGTCTTTAGAACTTCATTATTGTTCATAAGCTCAGTCCATGATATTCTTAGGATCCTTCTCTAGAACCATATCTCTGTTGCTTATGATCATCTGTGATGAAATTGTCTAGCATTCATTGCCATTAGCGACGAGTGATATTACATTACAATGCAATAGTATTTTCTTTTTTTCACAAAGTTATTTTCCTGTTTCTTTATACATTTCTCGGTTTTGGAAAGCATCTTTCGCTTTACCTCTAAGCTTTCGGAGTTCAGTGTCTCACTTACAGTCCTAAGTTAAAACGCTCCCCATATATTTAAATTATCGAAATCGCACGAGATTATGTTTATTGAATGCGTTTTAAAAAATATAAACCCCTGCTTATGAACACATTTCCATATAGTGACAACTTTAAAGACATTAATGCAATAAATCCTCTATATTTTTGTTTAAATATTTCACTCCAAGCAAGCACTGTTGCGCAGGTGGTTACATAGGGATCAAGTTGTGAGAAACAGGGGTAGATCATAGGTGGTGTTAGGAAGACGGTAACAGAATGATGAGAATACTGTTGTGATGGGGGTGGAGTGGATAGAGAAAAGAACTTGAGAGAAAGGATGCCAGATAGTTAGATTGGAGATGACTATTGATCTTACATCTAACTTCTTGGAGATTGTAGCTGTCGAGGAAGCAAGTATACGAAAGTGAATACCACGGAGAGGAAGTGCGAGAAAACAAGTTGTTAGAGTAGAAATTGCGGTTACATTTTATCAGGTTCATGGTGAAAGGGTGGGACATAGTTTCTAATCTAGTAGCTCGAGTACATTCACACATAGAGGACACCAGTGAGCCATGTTTGTTGGAGTAGAAGCCGTTAAAGTATTTGTAGAAGAGAAAGTCGGTTTGTTGTTTAATTTTTGTTTTCTTTTTTTATGATTCTCCGTTCGCTACTGTTTGTTTAGAAAGTTTTAACCCAAGCAGTTCTTAAATTGTATAGCTAACATTTATTGGTAAAATAACTATGCAAGTAGACACATATATATGTACAAGCAATCAACCGTGCGCGGTCTTTTCATAAACAAAATACAACTGGCATCCAGCCAATAAAACATAGATATACGCACAAAGATACGCGTCTTGAAAACTGAAGTTGTTCCAATTAAATAAACACGTTGATCCTAATTTAAGTCATATGATCCTGTAACCCATAATATTTATTTCTTATGTACTGTTGTACATGGTTCAATATAAAGAATTACGCATAGCATAGATGATGTCATAAATCTGCAGGAGTTTATTTAAAAGTAGATTAGGATATAGGTTTCACCAAATATCACTCAAACACAGGAGTTTCTTTTATGTTACATTTTTCATTTTCATGAGTGTTATTTTTAGATTTAGATCTTCTCGGGTGCCATAAAATCATTTACTATTCCTAATCCTTATTCATAAAAGGATCCAATCACTGCAACGCCGATTTAAAAAGTGTATGTGGGCCGCAACCAATCTGTTGCAAAATTAAACTTGTTTCGTCACATTCCATGAATCACTGTCAGCGTATAAATATTTTTGGCCAACCCTCGTATTGTGAATATTCCTGATGAAATGTCAGCAAAAAGAAATCCGTTTTTATTTAATCACTAAATATAATATTTCTAACTTTCAAGAAGAGCAACACTTTGCGGCTTTTTGAACTCACCTTCTTCCGATGCAGTGAAGTTGAGCGATTCTATTGAATCAAATGCTATCTCTGCTGGTAGGAAAGTTGGTTCACTGTGTCTTGGCAGAAATCTTTCTTTTCCGAATCCACCAGGAACCTTTATAAATCTATTCTTCATCCAAGAATTGAAAACCACTTCCTTATCTGGTCTGGTTCTCCTGCTGTATATCTCAAGATACTTAACAAAATTCAAAGCGTCTGTAATGCAATCCGACCTGACTCGCCATGTCACAATTCAGTTACATATTTCCCAGAGGCATGAGGTCTTCTTAAGCTGGAATATTGATGGTGATGACTTAAAAAGAATCCAACACGAGTTGAAAAAGATTTTCAGGCACGAAATCGTTGCAGACAAGTTTCGCCAAATACAGAAACTAAATAAATTAAAAGATCTAAATTTGAGACATCAGTCAATATCAGCCTCTGAAGAAGGGTCCCACTTTCTCAACAACCATCAGGCTGGTACGATACTTAGACGCTCTTGCACATATCAAGGAATAAAGCTTGAATATTCCTCAGGCCAAGTTGGAAAATCAAGCAGATATTGGAAAAAGCCAAGACGTACAAACCAATCATTACAAAAGAGGAGAGGCTGGCAATCAGGACCCTACAGAAGAATGAGAACATCATCATACTACCAGCAGACAATAAAGATTCAACTGTAGTTATGGACAAAACAGCAGAAATCCAGAAACTTACAAACCTCATTGAAAGGGGTAACTATAGCAAGGTATAGAAAAACCCCACGTTGAATGAGATCACCGCCTCCAATGGAATGAATTTGAAACAACACATTGACAACGCCACTGAAATCTACGTAAACGTAAGAAATCAGCGCATATGCTAGGCTGCAAAAATCTCCGAAATCGACTAAGTATAGAAATTAATAATATACTGTAACCAGTACAACGGAGTTCTAGAGAAAATCATTAGCGTCAAAGATAGCAATATGAGCTCTGGTAAAAAAGAAACTGTTAGAGAAAATTACTAGCATCATAAGACTGCAATATGAACTGAGACATTATGTTTATAAGTCCCGGAAATTCACATGCTATTGTCCTCAAGGACGCATGGCCCAGTAGATATAGACTTGACACAAAGAATTGTGAGCAAATAACTTAGAAGAATTATCTTCCAAAAGTGGCATCGCACATTGAATGAGCATAATGTACCTAAGTAATTATGATAAAGTAATAGGTTCGAATTTCTTAGCAACTGAAGAAGGCCGAAGCGCACAATGTATGAAACGTCGTAAACATGACAGCAAACACGAGGACAATAGTCCGAATAATGTAAATGAGGAGGATATGCCGTGGATATCGGCTCGGAAGGAGAAATTTGAGAACCGAGTTCAAACTCCAGTTACATTCCTAGTATTCACTTACGCGCGACTATCTTTGGGTAAAGTATTAATCTGTCTCTTCCCTCCAGTTAAGGGCTAAATACCAAGACCGATTGGGTTTTATAGCTTTGGCTCGTAACTAGGCTACCACAAGAAGTAATGGCAAACTACTACAAGATAATCTTCTGCACAGTCAGTCATGTCTCTTTTGTACATGATCGCCCAAGCGTGTATCACGTATGCCACTTGACTGACTGACTGAAAGTAAATAGTGCATATAATACCTCATCTTAAAAGTACAGACAAATATATAGATTATTTCGGTGCTGCTATTTTCGTTGCATATATTCGAGTCGATGCGAATATAATAACCTATAAAGATACGAAAAGTTATAAAAATAAACACTTTTATATTTCCCTCATATAAATTTTACATTATATAACATTCGGCCAAAATTTCTGTAATTTATAATGAACGTAATGACAACTCTTTTTTCTAGAAATTCAAACAAAATCATTTATGTAATTTATATGAACATCTTTTTTAAGTTTGGAATTCAAATGTTGCCAAAAAATGTTCCTTATTTTTAATTGATCTTTTTTGATCGTAGAAAACTTCCAATATGTTCATTTTCACACACTGTGCAAATTAATTGAAACAACTAATTTAATGATTTTGTCAAATTATTTATCACGCCCAGATATTGTTTCGACTGAAAATTAGTTTTCCTATAGCCATTGTTTTTGATGGACTTTACAAAACTGGTAGCGCTGTACGAACACATTGGCAAGCTTTCAGAAAGCTTACGGATATTGTTGGTGTTAGCCTTTCAACTTTCAGTCGCGTCATCAAGGCAGAGTTAAAAACTGAATATATGTGCAAAACGTAAATGAAAATGTGATCAGAAGAGATAAACAACGTCAAGAGACGGCGTATACGTGACCAGAAAAAATGTTAAAGATCCTAGGAAGACGTTATTCGGTTTATTTTAATTAATTTACACAAGGGTGTATATGCCTCCGAGAGCGAAAATATTGTCCAGACTGTGAGATATTCGTCCAACGTCAAATGACATAATCGATCATCGATGATAAAACGAAGCTTAGATTTCTTGGTTCGATGCTACCAGAACCCTGGCTGGGCACAAACAGAAAACAGTACTAACAGTAGTACCACCACCATCATCATTGTTACTACGCTAAAGACTCGGCTCTGTGGCCTGTAAGATAGAAATAAAGAATTCTAAGCTCAAACGATATCCGGTTTTCAAAGCATGAGAAAACCAAAGTCTCAGCGATGTAGACATTAGAAGTCTAGTTTAGCTTTCATTGTGACGTTCACATAAAGAAGACAACTGGGTAACTGAAAACCCACAACCCGCTATCTAATAGTTCGCAATCCTGACATACTCACTTGATTTAAGAGCGCATATCCGAGCAGTCATTGCCTATATATATCTTCACGAGGAGTCGGTATGATTCTTATTACTATTTGAGTCTAGAGTTATTCACGGGTCCGTTTGATTTCCCTGTGCTCATTTCATCCACAACATTTTAGGAGAACGTCCCGTCAGCCGCAATGGATCTTCGGTAAGGATATATAATCTTGCCGGTGTCGTGAAAGATCTTACACGAAACCATTCCGTAATGGTCTCAACGCAACAAGCTTAGCCGCTTGCAGTCCTGATTTGACTTTTGAGTGATTACGCTCTGCAGGTGAATGTCAGGGCGATCACCAAGATGTGACGTGTCTGGCTACGCACATATCCAAAGGCTTCCAGGAAGTAGTCCTGGTTGTACTAAGTGATACTTTCCTGATTCGACATTATATAGCGTCAGAATTGGATATCCAGAAGAATTATTCCTTCTCCAGTTATGATAACTAAAGCATGGCATACGCGCACCAGGATCCACTCGGAATTTAGGATCCATCATATCTTTGGAGATTTTATTTTTGAGAATTTTCATCACATTTAGTACAAGGTTATCGTGACGCTTCGTTATCAGGTGTCATCAGCGGTCATAGATAGAATAATGAGACGTCTTCGTAGCAAAGATTACATCACAGTACTCGTTACTGGAAGGCAGCGATTGCACGGTCTACAATCTTGTTGGTTTTAACCTGTGTTAGATGGTCACTGAAAGGTTCAACCCTAAATTTATAGACGTATCATACAAATGTATGCTGGGATTTACTCCTAATCGATAAAAGAAGCCACATTCAGGGATTAATGTTTATAGTTTTTCATTTTTTGTCTTGAAACAGAATACTTGTGTTTTTGACGGCTTCTGCTCCAACGAACTTAAGTCACTGGTGCCTCTGCCACAGGAGTTTACTCGTGCAACCATGCTGGCAAGTGGGTTTCACCCTTTCACAGTTAGATCAACCAAATGCAGACGACAATTCAGCTACTTTTCTCCTATTTCCCGCTTGTGGAACTCTCTTCCATATTCTTGCTTTCCTGGCGGCTACAACCTCCAGGAATTTAATTGCAATGTCAATACCCATCTCTTAACTACTTGACCCCAATTCTTTCTACATCACCTTGAATATATTTTTCATTCTCGCTACCTTTGCAACTGCCATCCCACCTGTGTTCCCACCCTTCTCTTACTCCTTTCTCTGACACTCCCTGTAACTAATTCGTCTTTCTCTTTAGTCTCCTCCTATCTAATCTTTTACTCTTTTGTAGCCCCCCTGCGCATCAGTGTTACCGTCTTGCTTGAGGCGAAACGATTAAAACAAAAGAAATAAAAACTTGTCTGTATCAGTTCTCTCTGTTAGAATCTTTTTTCCTTCGTGAGATATTTGCGTTCGTACATTTGCTTTGCATAGGTTAGTTTTGCATACACCTTCTTTCCTTAGTATTATTTTGTCCTCGACTTATTTCCATGTTTTTTTATTGTTTATTGTAAACTTTGCTAATTTCTTTTGTTGCGCATTTTGACAATTACACTTAATGAATACCAATAAATCGACAGGTTCTGTTCCCAGGAACAGATTTGGTTTCAACGGTGACGAATTCGGATATAGTTTACAGGAAGTACAAATTTTAGGATACAGGACAATCCCAGAATGACACGAAATTATTCTAGCACCATATTATTGTCTCAAGAACAAACATAATTAATATTGTAAACGCGTTTCTATATTAATTTTTGATGACCGAAGTTTGTTTACTTATGTACAAAAGTAATTGCAAGATAATAATAATAATAATATTATTAATAATAATAATAATAATAATAATAATAATAATAATAATTTGAACAGATGAAACAGCGCTGGCAAGACTAACCTCTGCATGGCCAATATCCAGAACGATAAAGTTAATACTCATCGATGGTTACGTGCATCTGGATTAAAGTCTGAAACTGAAGGCTTTATTCTTGCAGCACAAGACCAAAGTCTTTTCACTAGAAACTTTCAGGCAAATATTATGCATAATAATATGGATCCAAAATGCAGGTTTTGTGATAAACACCAAGAAACAATAGACCACCTAATCTCAGGCTGTTCTGTTCTTGCCCCAAATGAATATAAAAATCGCCACGATAGAGTTGGGCAATATTTACATTAGGCAATATGCAAACAGTATGGAAAAGCTGTAGGCAAACACTGGTATGAACATCACCCAGCACCGGTTACAGAAATAGAAGATGTAACCATTCTATGGGATTACACCATCTACACAGACAGAAAAATTGAAGCAAACAGACCAGACATTATTGTTAAAAACCAGAAGGAGAAAACTTGTCTATTAATTGATATGGCTTGTCCAGCGGATTGTAACATATCAGTCAAGGAATTTGAAAAACTGTCAAAATATAAAGACCTGGAAATTGAAATAGAAAAAAAAAATTGAAAACAAGAGTTGTGCCAGTGATAGTAGGTGCACTTGGAATGATAAAAAATGGTACAAAACAACACATTGAAAGAATCCCTGGAAACCCCAGTTTAAGAGATATACAAAAAATTGTCTTATTAAGTACAGCCCACACACTAAGGAAAACTTTATCTATGTAATGCTAGGGATGATAGGGAAGATAGAAAAACATGAAATGGAGTCATAATAACACGCCACGACCTGCCTTAGGTCTCCCCGCAGACTTGGTTGGTAGTGAGACCAAAGCAGAAATCGAAATATGATGAAAAAATGACATAATAATAATAATAATAATAATAATAATAATAATAATAATAATAATAATAATCGAAATATGATGAAAAAATGACATAATAATAATAATAATAATAATAATAATAATAATAATAATAATAATAAACAATTTAGAAGTGAATTACCAATACTGGATGAACTGAGTAGAGGAAAAAAAGTAAGAACTAGGAAAAGCAGAAGAGCCGAAAGAAAATATAACATCAGGAATGAAAATGTAGTCTTATCAAATAAAGAAAAAATAAAGCAAAAAATCCAACTGAAGGCTCAAAGAATAAGACGCTATGAGAAAAGAGCAAGATTTTACAGACAAAACAAGATTTTTCAGACTGATACAAAGAGATTTTACAGGGAAATAGGTAAAAAAAGAATTGAAGTGACAGTACCCCCAAAATGGAAGAAGTCACACAGTTCTGGGAAAAGATATGGGCTTGTAATGCTGGAGATGATAGGGAAGATAGAAAAACATGAAATGGAGCCATAACAACACGCCACTACCTGCCTTAGGTCTCCCCGCAGACTTGGTTGGTAGTGAGACCAAAGCAGAAATCGAAATATGATGAAAAAATGACATAATAATAATAATAATAATAATAATAATAATAATAATAATAATAATAACAACAAAAGAAGTACGATGTAAAATTTAATAACAACTCCAATGCTCTTTTCTATAAAAATAATAAAATGTTATACAGGGCGACCAAAAATTTAGAATTAATTTAATATCTTAAGACTTAGTGTTTCAAATATTTTGAGGACCCTAGATGACACACCAGGATTTATTATTGGAGGCCACAACATGAACAACATAAGATACGCAGACGACACAGTGCTGATTGCAGACACTGACAAAACGGTAGGACCTCCTACAGAAGATAGCTGAAGAGAGTGACATGAAGGGATTACTAATAAACAGCAAGAAAACCGAATGCATGGTCATCAGCAAAAAAAACAGCCCAAAGTGCAAAATACAGGTGGTGGGTGTTAAAATCAAGTAGGTACGAAAATTCAAATATCTGAGAAGTGTTCTCACTGAAGATGGAAAGTGCGACACAGAGATGAAAAGGCTAATCGGCATGGCGAAAGACGCCTTCCAGAAGCTGAGTGTATGCTTCATTGATTACGCGAAAGCATTCGACAAAATACGACACAAAGAATTGATGGAAATGATAGGCAACCTCGACATTTTCGGCAAAGATATAAGAATAATCAAGAATCTCTACTGGCAGCAAACGGCCTGCGTACGGACAGGTAACGACCTCAGTAGATACACAAAGATAGAAAAAGGCGTAAGACAAGGATGTGTCTTTTCACCGGATTTGTTCAACCTATACAGCGAGAATATTTTGAGGACCCTAGATGACACACCAGGATTTATTATTGGAGGCCACAACCTGAACAACATAAGATACGCGGACGATACAGTACTGATCGCGGACACGGAAAGGAAACTGCAAGATCTCATACAGAAAGTAGCAGTGGAGAGTGACAAGAAGGGACTACAAATAAACTTTAAGAAAACTGAGTGCATGGTCATCAGCAAAAGATACAACCCAAAATGCCAAATACAGGTGGGGGATAACAGAATCAAACAAGTCCAAGAATTTAAGTACCTAGGAAGTGTTCTAACAGGAGATGGAAGGTGCGACACGGAGATCCGAAGGCGAATTGGCATGGCAAAGGACGCGTTCCAGAAGATGAGCAAAATACTAACACACAGGAAGATCTCAATAGAAACGAAGAAAAGAGTGCTAGACTGCTACGTGATGTCAGTTCTTCAGTACGGCTGTGAATGCTGGACAATATCATCGAAAATGAGGAAAAAACTGGAAGCGGCCGAAATGTGGTTCTACAGAAGGATGCTACGGATATCATGGACTGAGCATACAAGCAACGACGAAGTGTTAGAAAGAATGTCAACAAAAAGGAAATTGATGCTGAGCATCAGGAAGAGACAACTGAAGTTCCTGGGACATGCAATGAGGAAGGAGAGCCTGGAGAACCTGATACTGACTGGTCAGATAGAAGGAAGGAGAGACAGAGGAAGGCAGCGGATAACATATCTGCAGAGTCTGATCAGGTGGATGACGGAACGGGGGTTGCCAGGAGCAACAGGAGCAAACATACTAAGAGCCACAAGGGATAGGGAGACGTGGAGATCCATGATCGCCTACGTCCTGAAGGGACAGGGCACATAGAAGAAGAAGAAGAAGAAGAAGAAGAAGAAGAAGAAGAAGAAGAAGACTTAGTGATATGTGAGATGTTTGTCATATTAACAGATTGGAGAGGCTTTCAGGTAGAGAAGATAATTAAGAAATTAAAATCTTAGATAAACATCTTTCTGGACGACATACCTACCTATGTTAAGAGACCAGTTAGTAGCATAAACTTAGAGGTTAATCTGAAACTTCTGTGGATGGTTCCAACAGGATATCATCACTGAACATTATGTGTGGATGAATTATTTTTTTTAACAAGATTAAGAGGCATCACCGTGTAGAATGGTTTTCTTGCTCACCAGAATCTTCTGGATTATATGTTGGAAGAATATGTTTACACAATAAAATATAAAATATCAATCATCTAAATAAGCGCATCAGGAATAACGGAGATCAAATTGATGAAAAGTTGGAAGTTACTGATTTGGGTTCATTCGATTCTCGCAATGTGGCTAGAATAATGGTTCGCTGTAAAATATTATTATTAATTAATAGTGTTGAATAAAGTTATTGAAAACTAGCAGTATAGCCCGGCGTTGCTTGGATGTAATGAACGCTTTAAAACTAATCCATGGTCCTGGAGTGCAGACTCTTTAAACGATGGCACGAAACACTAAAAAGCAGAAGTTGCTTCCAGTTAAAACGAAATCGTAGACTGAAAGAAAAAATGAATAGATGTAAGTGAAATTTTGATTTCCTGCTATCGATATCAAATAAGTTGTTTTCCTCGTAAACTGAATATTGAAGGCTAAATAAGTCCTCTGAGTAAATGGTATCATGGCTGAGACTAAGTACTAAAATTATACCTACTTAGAGCCAAACCCGAAGCAAAAACTAAAATAAAAGGGCTGAAAACAAAACAGACATACAGCAAATAAACAGACACACACACAAACGTCTTGCCTTATATATATATATATATATATATATATATATATATTATTTATTCATAAATTATAACATGGATATGTTACAATATCACTACAAAAGTAGCCATTTTGTTTCAACACTTTTGTGTCTTTTCAAGTGATGTGATGGTTCCCAAATGAATGGTTTAAAAGTCTGAAAACGAGCGCTGCCCCTTTAATCAGGGAGGTATTATTGTATATGTAATGTGGACCACATTCATGAATAAATAATATTATTAGCTCTACTTCTGTATTGAGCACTTTCTTAAAAATAGTGTTTCTTTTGACAAGGAATATTATTCCAACTATACTTGTATATATATATATATCGATTTTCTGTACTATTATAAGAACTGAAATCTTCAAACTTCTGAATATCGTTTCTTATGTATTTGTCTATGAACGTATCAAATTTGATTAAAATCGGACCACTCCATCTATAAACCGATCTTTTCGATTATCGATTTATCGGGTGTACGACGACACAAAAATTAGCTAAAGACACTCGCAGACGCTTATGGTTCAACTGTGTAAATTTCAAAAAAATCGGTTCAACCGTTTCGGTGTCTATAGGTAACGGAAACACACACACACACACACACACACACACACTGAGTCACACACACATACACACAGACAAATTCCATTTCTAAATTAGTTTAGATATTCATTTTCGACCATCCAACCAGGCTTTATAATCACATTGTCTATCATGCTGCGCATTTGTTAAAATTAAAAACAAAGCGGCGTGAAGTAACCAGGAAAATAACAAATGTAGCTATATGGGTTACTTTAAAAAAAATTTTTTTTTAATCATATCACCCCAAGCAAGGCAGTCCACTGCCACTATAGCGCAGGGGGTTACATAGAGCGATTGGGTATAGGAAATGTCAGAAGGAGGGTGATAGACGACTTAGGAGGTACGTAGGGAGAGTGTTGGAGGGAATGGGTGCGAGTTAGTGTGTTAGGAGGTGTCTATTGACCTTACGTTTAAACTCCTGGAGGATGTAGCCGTTGGGGAAGCAATCATGCGGAAGGGAATTCCACAGTGAGCGACGTTCGTAATAATGTTTTTTTTTTAACGAAAACGGAAACGACCCTGTCACGTAGAGATATGTCTGGGCAACATAGTAATCTGAAATTGGAGATATAAACGTTGCGATAAAGATCAAGTGAAATAAAATGAAAGAAATATATATGTACATATGTACGTGTGTATGTTTGTGTGTGTGTTTTTTTTTGTGTAGAGTGTTTCTCTAGATGGGACAAAATAAACTAAAAAAAAAAGGAGGAAAATTTTTCTTAGCCAACGCGTTTCGTTCCCTTTATGAAGCTAATAGTGGATTTATTATGCTACTCGTGTTTATGAGTAAATATGAGGATGTCATTGGTTTATCAAGGCTTATAAATTTGAGAACGTTTATGAATGTTGACCTAATAGTTGAAACGCCAGTCAAAACGTCTGGCACAAAGTAAAGATATATGTATATCTCGAGAGATTAAATAGAAAGAGAGAGTTTATCATTCTTCTTGCTATTAGTTTTAATTTTCGTATTCACTTGCTTCTTTCGTACAAGCTATTCCTCGAATACATATTTTCCCTTCATTAAAAACAGGCTGATTTAAGCACTGTATCATGGTTATTTTTATTTAAGCAGTAGGAAGACAAAACGATTTTTTCAAACACGCTCATTGTACACTTAAGATTTTCTGCGCAGTATGAAATATACTTCTCCGCATTCGTGAATGACATGATTTTACTGTAGTATTGTTTGACGAAGTGTGGTTGGTAGAAGAATGAATTCTAGCTTGGATCTGTTCTCACCGATTGCTCTACGCGGAAACCGGAACAGTGCTTCACTCGGGACTCCATTCCCTGCGCACCGTTAACATTAGCACTTTTTCTCGAAAACTGGTGTCGCCTTTACGAGTTTTTATCAACCGTCTGACATTTAACCATAAGTTAGCTCTTTTTATGCGTCTTCGGTCTCGGTCAAAGTTACTGTGATTTCTAGCGTCTGACAGCCTCACTTTCGCCGATGACAAATGCGCCGTATTATTTCAAAACTGCCTTGCATAAACTCGTCTCGCAGTTCTATGACATCTACAAACGCGAGTGCAAACAACCCGCCTTCTCTTGATTCGGTGAAATAAGTCTCCGCCATATTTACACAACGTGTTTCCTCAAACAGTTTATGTTTTGAACCTAACAGAAAATCTTTAAACATATACCTATAAATTCGGTATTTTGTAATACCTACAAAAAAATCACAAGTTGATAGACTGACTTACTTTTTACGGCTTATCAGTCTTTGGTCGGTTATTTATGAATATAAATTACTTTTTTGATTGTAGGACATTTCGATATAAAAAAAAAATAAATATTATATGTCCTACTCAGTAACCCATAGTTCGGGATACATGATGTATCTAGACTTTTCAGAAGTGTATTTTCGCCTAACTGAATATATCGAACCCAAATAAATGGAAGTTCTGTTTCCTAATTCTTAATTTCGAGTAACAGATTGACTTTGAAGAGCCAATTTAACAGCAGAAATGGGACGTTGCTATGATAAGATCAACAGACATGCTTGTCACTAAGGGGAATCTTCAAGTCTATGGGCAATGGCTGTGGTCTGAACTTAAGAGTATTAGATTACGTCAGGACAATTTATGTTTTACCTGTTTTCTTACATGGTGCCGTTCGAAAACAAAGTGTTCCAAAAATGAACAAACTATAAATACTCACGAGCTTCATTAATGGCATTTTAATGCCAGTAAATAATATCAATGGTTTACACAATTTAATATGATGAGCCTGTTGTCCTCATCTTCAAAAAACAATTACAAACAACAAAAATATTAAAATGATTACTGAGATTTGATTTATTGGCACCAAACCATACTCCTCCAGGACACATGATCCAGTAGAGAAAAGCGTTGGTTGAATCCAGTGACTTGATTAAAGAGTTGTGAGTTCAATATCGGGCTACAGTAGAACAAACACTTAGATATTTGAGTTAATAACAAACAAAACTAAAATCAGCTTTTGGAAAAAAAGAAGTAATTATAACACTTATATTAATTACATTCTGTGGATTGTTGTCCTCATATTTATTGAAATGTTTACGATCTTTCGGCTGTTGTACGCCCCAGCTTTCTTCAGCTACTATGAATTTTAAAACGAACATATTGGATATAGACTTTGGTTAGTTCTATGGACTTGACCCAATGAGAATTTAATAACAGTCCACAGCAGTGGTGAACAAATAACTTAATAAAGAGTTAAACTAAAGAGAGATAACTACATGGCTATTTGAAGTAGCATCACGCAGGGAATGAGAATGATATATCCCAGAGACTGAAATCAAGGGTTCGGTTCAAAATTCTTAGCATCTGAAGAAGGCCGGAGCGTACAACAAAGGAAACATCATAAATGTGGCTATAAAGATAAGGACAACAATCGAAACAATTTAAGTAATTCAAATACTATCTCATCTCAGAAGTATAGACAAATAACAAAACAAACAGTGCACTAAACTAATACATAGTTATTTGTTAACGATAAAATCTCCTTCTTCAACGTGATCAAAAAACTCACTATCAATGCATAGCTAACTGAAAATAACCTACTAATAACTACTGCCACCTAAACTGAAATACTTAATGTCTACAACGATATATATATAGCAGTAATAAAATAATATTAATAAATTAAGAACACATAAACCACATTAAGTTATATTTTAGTATACACAAAGAAAAAAATGTTCATAATTTTACCAGAACTATTAACAAGCAAATAAAACTATTCTACCAGAAATTAAACGGCAACAACACTAAAAATATGGCAAAATAAAACATTAATATTTTCTGCAACCAGATGCAAAATTATAAACCAGATGTCTTCGCCATGCGATGAATAATTTAACGATACATTTTGCACATTGACTCCAGTAAATGTATATAAAACATGCAATATGCTATATAAATTTACAATCTGCTAATTTCATCGTTACAAAAATAAATTCAGTCAGTTAAATGCCATAGGTGATACACGCTTGGGCGATCATGTCTCAAAAGATACATGACTGACTGGGCAGAAGATTATCACGCAGTAGGTTGCCATTGCTATCTGCGCTAGACTGGTTGCCGACCAAGGCTATAGAACCAATCTGACCTGTTATTTAACACATAACTGGAAGGAATAGACGGATTAATACATTTCCCAAGGGTATTTGCGCGTAAGTGAATGCAATGAATTCAGCTCAAATTCGAACTCGGCTCCCCGATTTCTCGTTCCGAGCCGATATCCAATGCACCACAACGCACATAAATTACGCCGATCAAATCCATACTTAATGCGATTGATATATCATACTATTTTCGGGCATTTCTTATTAAAAACTCAGTAGTTACATTGAATTTATTACGACAAAAATCATCAGACGATTCACAAACCCCCCGAGTGATCTTGAAGAAAAGTATTTTAACGTTGTATCAACTGCCAGTCGCTCTTAGAAGGATTTCGGTTGAGAAAAACATCTTTATAGTGAAATCTTTTTGCCGACTACAAGATTATAGAGGCTCTTTATGCAAAATATTTCAAGCCAAGCCATAATCTTAAATTATTTGATAACGGCAGTGACGTACATGTGTGCTTTTATTAACCGACATGAAATTACAAGCACGTTGCTCAGCCGTGATTAGAATTTCTACTACTTTCGATTAATACAACATTGAATACAAACATCGAAATGATATGAACAACAACCTCACTGAAAATATCAAAGGAATTGTTCGAAAGCACTGGGAAGAATGACCGTTACCTAATGTTTCTACACACTCTCATTCTACCTCGCAAAATCTAGAAGGCTGTAAGAACATTAGAAAAAAAGCAATTGTTGTCTGATACATTCACTAAATTGTGTAAAAAGTAGTATTGAAGACATGAAAATAATGATATCACCGTTAATTATGGAGGAAGCAATGTGATATAATTTAATACACGATAGCAAGTAAATGTTTGTATTGCTAGTGAAAATTTCTTTAAAGTGATCATTGTTTTATTATTTTAATTTTGAGAAATTAATTTATGCCCTCTGACCTTCTTCTTCTTTTTCTTCTTCCTATGTCGTGTCCCCTTCGGGCGTAGGCGATCACGAACTTCCACTTGGATCGTTTTCGCCATCCATTTGCTTAAGCTCATCAATTATGTCCCATGCTGCTTTTCCCTATCCTTCGTTCCCTCTCTCCAACCGGTGAGCATTAGATTCCCCAAGCCCTCCTTCCTCAGCAACCTCAGCTGTCTCATCCTGATGTTAAGTATATGTTTTTTTTTCGTTTGCATCCTCTTCAAAAAATTGTTCTTGCTCGCATGTCTATGATTTTATAAGTATTCTTTTGTAGAACCACATTTCTGTTGCTTCGAGTCTTACTATCCTTGATGAGATTGTGTAGCATTTTCTACCATAAAAGACGACAAATACCACATAACAGTCCAGGACGATTTTCTTTTGTTTCCAATGAAATCTTCCTGTTTCTAAGTATTCTACTCATCTTTTGGAATTAATCCTTGGCCATGAAAAAACGCTGTCGGATCTCAGTGTTACACTTTCCATCCTCTGTTAGAAAGAGTTCCATGTACGAGGGCCATTCAATAAATAAGGTGAATTTTTCGGTATAAGAAATTCTAATACAGATAGAAGCTTACTTTTTCTCTTATTTTTCCAGCAGTGTCACAACTTTTCCCATCTGCGCACAAGCTTCTGTATTCCCTCAGCGTAACAATCGTTGGATTCATGTGTCATTCAATCGCTCACAGCAGTTAATTTCATCGTTAATTTCAAACTTCGTGCCCCTCGTGAACGCTTTCAAGGAACCAAACAGATGAAAGTCTGAAGGGGCATCCTACTTACAGCGGGAGAGACACTGCTGGGACAACTTGACCCTCTTCTATTCTTCTAATATTGTTTTCAGAACAAACATACTAAATAAAAAATATCAGAAATAATGTTCAGATCTAATGACAACTGGTTATAAATGCATCTTAGGATCATACAAATCTGGACGAAAGTGATATAAAATGCTCAAGTAACTTCTCCCTAATTTTGAAAATTTCATTTTATTTTTAAATTCTAGCTGCGCGTTAGTAAAAATTCCAGTTTTACGTTTGAAATACGTTAGAAAATCAGTTTTTATGAATCGCCTGATGATACCGAATGGTTGAAACCTAGGTTCCGGAAATAACACATTTCCAAATGAAAAATATTAAAAAGCGCTAGAATATAAATGTATTGAGACCTTTTTAATACAATTGGGCACAGGTCTAACATAATAATGAATAAAAGCTAAATAGAATAATCATATATATATATATATATATATATATATATGTATTGTGCAGCTATCTCTCTTTTATATAGGGTTCGCCTAAAACGACTGACAAAGGACTGCGATTAACCGATTTCTTCAATGTGCAAAATCTGTTCAAAAGTCCTGTATATCCGATTTTTTTGTTTATTCCTAAATGAATATAAGTTGTTTATGTATGTATTTGAATTTAAAAGAATTATTTCTTTTTCAAACATTGTCAGCATGTTGTGGCCCTGTTCATAGTTAATATTGCTGAGTGTTTTCTGATTAATGCCTCATTTACCATTAATCTATTTTTATATATAAATGAAGAAATTATACTTTGTATTTTCAACTGGTATATCAAGAATGGAGTTTGGTAGGGTTCAATGAGTGTTTCAATCATTTTTCATTGAGCTATGGTCACGCAGGTGTAACGTGAGTCGTCTAAATAGACATGAAGTCGTATAAACAATATAAGTTTTTATGAGTTTGATTTAATCTTTACACTGTTCCTCAAAATACAATGAACACATAATAATATTAGTTCTCAGTAATAATGTATAGATTATACACGTGCTCATTTCAAGAGATAAACATCCATGAACCAATATTCAGGAACATTAATATAAAGTTTGACTATTTTGTGTTAGTTTCGGAATTCATACACTAATTCCCAAATAGGGTTGCTGAATATAAATATAAATAAAGGACAACAGTCAGAACAATAAATGTTGTATATATAATTTTTTATGCTCATGTCGCCCCATACAAGGCATTTTACTGCCACTGTTTTGCAGGAGGTTACATAGAATGAAAGTTATGAGAAAGAGTGATAGGTTATAGGGGTGTCAAGAAGTGGGTAAGAGAAGGATGTGAATATTGATGATAGTGGAGTGGATGGAGAAAAGAGCGTGTGAGAGAGGATGTAAGTAAGTGAGATTGGAAATGACTATTGACTTTACATTTAAATCTGTGGTGATTGGAGCTGTCGGGGAAGCAAGTAAACGGATGAGAATTCCACAGGCGAGAAAAGAAGCTGATGGAGTGGAATTTGAGTTTAAATTTTATTAGTTTCACACTAAAAGAGTGGGACCTAATTGATATTCTTGTGAATCGAGTAACTTCATACATAGGATGCACCAGTGAGCTAAGTTCATCGAAGAAGAAGCCGTGAAAGTATTTGTAGAAGAGACACAAAGAAGCCACATTGCGACATATAGCTATAATAACTTGAAATATAGACTGGTGTTGATTGTTTATTCTTCATAGTTTGTGCGTCATATTATAATTTTGCTTCTCCACCCGTTCGTAAGTTTGTTAGTTATTATACTCGTTAAAGAACGGTCATTGCCTAAGATAAATAATAGAATAATCTGCTTTGACTGCAAGGAAAAAAAGAAAGTAAAAGGTGCTGGTTGATATTACATTTAACATTGATATTTCAACACATCTCCTGCCTTATCAAGTGATACAATCATTTGACAAGACACAACAATACTATTTGCTTTAATCTGTATAAGAATAGAATTCTTGCTTTCTTTTAAATATCGAAATGTTTGTGTTTTGTTTAATGGCATATCAACCTCTGTGGATATTTAATGCCAAAAAAGTTGGAGTTTTAAGATATTTTTTTGAATTTTCAGTTATAATGTGAAAGTTGATTTAATCAGGTTTTGATAATTTTTTTGTATTTTTTTTGTATTTTAGAAAACTGAAGATATCTTCTAGTTTGTATTAAAAATGTAATGCTGGTAATAATTTTTCTTTCAACAATGTATTATGGCAATAAATCTTTTTCCTTCAAAAATGTATATTTTTCTATAATTTTCGCATATATATTTCTATAAAAGTGTATTTTTATACTTTCATAGTGTTTTGACCCCAGTTTGGGAGTTAACTATTTGCCCATAGCTGGTACCCTAACAGGTGCTACCACCCCGGGTCAAGTTGGACATGGGAACAACAGCAATTAAGACGTGGTTCCATGCTCCTCACAACCTATATCGAAATGTTATTCCATCGATATTAGCCCTAAATTTGTATATATATATATATATATATATATGTGTGTGTGTGTGTGTGTGTGTGTGTGTGTGTGTGTGTGTGTTTATAGAGAACAATTGGAAATGAGATAACCGCGAAAAGTTCTCATTAAACATTGATTTTCACGTTTAAAACGTTTAGAAGAGAAGCATATCAAGTAAGAATTTATAACCAAGTAAAGCGTATGTCGTTAAATAATTTATTACATAAACTTTGATATCTTCATGAATATTACTGGCTCAATGAATAAACGTTAATAAACGTTAATAATAATAATAATAATAATAATAATAATAATAATAATAATAAAACAACTCATCCTGGATATGACGATAAACTGCATCCGGCAGCAAATCGGGAGGTTTTGAGGGGCGGGGAATCACCTCGTTATTTGTCATGTTTCTTTATCCATCCTGACTAGAGGTGGAGGCATCTATTAGTGTGTCAGCT
>JBBBDQ010001983.1:417500-510000 GCA_037127315.1 Ascarosepion bandense | reverse complement strand
CTAGAAAAAAACGAACTTCATCTTGCACTTTTTGTACTCCCGTAACTCTCACGAAGTCATGTAATTAACTGCAGAATGACTTTCGGCGTAAGCTCAAATTTCAGCCTATTTACTTCCTTTACTGAAATTTGCCACCTATTTATTTCCTTTAATGAAAGTAATACGCGTAGAAAAAATTGCGTATTGCTTTCATTACAGGAAGTAAATTGGCGGAAATTTCAGTAAAGGAAGTAAATAGGCCAAAAATAGACCGAAATTTGTTGTCCTATGCCGAAAGTCATTCAGCGTTAGAGTTACTGGAGACAAAATGTAGTTCGATTATTTTTCTGGACGTTCAGATGAATAACGGTATGTTTCTTCAATAACCAATTGTTGATTTGAGTTCAGCATATACATTTGCACAGAAATAATGCTATTTTGGATAAATTTGAAGAGAGAAAAGCCCTCGGGACCTAAAACGAAAATTTACCTGATTGGTTAGAAAAAGGATACCCAGAGTAAAATTTAATTTTCTGCAAAAAAAAAAAAAAAAAAAAATTGCCCTACTTTTCTATTTGATATGCAGAAGTATAAGTCATAGGATAAATTGTACAAATTCTGAGCCAGATTAATTCAATATTATTATTAATTTGTTTTCTATTTTTATGTTTCTCGTGACAGTTTCTCGTCGAATGAAGAAATAATTAACGGCTTAAATATCTTATTTAGCTTTAGTTTTTAATTATTAGTTTTATAATTTTATAAGCAAGGCGATACTGCATTGGTTCGCACTAGAGGAGAGCAAAAAGAAATAATAAAAATACACAGGAAATGTAAGAGAAAGTATAAGAGAAATATAGAAATCAAGAAGATAAAATATGTCAATTGACCTTGCACTTAAACTCTTTGAGATTGTAGCTATCAGGGAAGCAAATATACAGAAGGGAATTCTACAAGCGGGAAATGCGAGAAAAAATGTTATAGATTTAAAATGGCGGTTAGAGCTAATAGTTTTGAATGTAAAATCATGCCAGTTTAGTAGCTAGAGTAAACTCGTGGAGAGGAAGCACCAGGATGATAAGCTAGTCAAAGCAAATTTCATGAAAATATTTGTAAAATAGACAGTGGGAAAACATATTGGAATGGAGAGAAAGTAACTGACAAATCGGGACCAAATAGACTACTTTGCAAAACCTCGTTTGGATTTTGTCGAAAAATTTAGTATAGTTGATAAGGAATTTGAAAATAGAATATGATATGCTATATGTAGTTTAGCCCAACACTGCAAGTAGTTCCAAACCCAAAGACCATGCTGTGTCCTAGTTATTTCAAAAGTATCCAGCATGATTTGGTATGCTGCCTATCTCGCCAAACTCAAGGTCTACAATGTTTCGGAAAGAAATATTTGGCCTAATTCAATGGTCCCTAACGAATCAGGTAATCAAGTTGTGTTGAATGGACATGCTAGAAATTTGTTTTATATTAATTAAAACGTTACACTGGGCGATATCGAAAGACTTTTTCTTGTTTTCCTTAAAGAATTTCCGGTGTTATCACTTTATCACTGGCGCAATGTAGTTTCTCTGTGTCTCCTCTAAAACTATATTAATGGCTTCTATTCCGATGAACGTAGCTCACTAGTGACCCTTTTATATGAAGTTATTCGAGCCACAAGATTATCAACTAGGTCTCAACCTTTCACTGTGAAACCAATAAAACTTTAACTCAGTCTATTCCAACATCTTCTTTTCTAGCACTTCCCGCCTGTGGAATTTCCTTCCGTTTACTTGCTTCTCCGATAGCTACAATCTCCAAGATTTTAAATGTAAAGTCAATAGTCATCTCCTATCTTAGCGACTTGCATCCTCTCTCTCATGCTTCTTTCTCTGTCCACACTATCCTCATTATTATTCTCATACTTCTCTTATTCCCTTCCTGACACCCCCTATAACTTGTCACGCTTTCTCATATCTTTCATTTTATGTAACCCCCTGCACATAAGTGGCAGTTAAATTGCCTTGTTTGGGGCGATATGATTATTAAAAACAGTTTCCAATAAGATGTCCATTAAGATAAGTAAAGTATTTACTCCTGTCTTTGTAGCAAGTCTGAGAGATGCAACAAAATAAAACTGGCAACTGCACCCAAAAATAAACGCTACTCAACGGTTGAGACAAAAATCTTTTTATTTAATCTCAACGGTGAATATTTTCTGCTTTTAATATGGCTAATGCTAAACTCCAGGAGAGCATTTTTTCAGGATCACAATTTCCAATGATATAAAGTGGAGTGATTATATTGAATCAATATCTAAATATACTGCTTGGTTCACTGTGTCGTGCCAAAAACATCCCATCAGTATTTTTTTTATATTTATAAATCTACAGTTTATCAGTGCACTGAATAATTATGCTATACCTAGTTTGTTGCACCTGCTGTATATATCGATATTCTTGAGTAAATTCAAAGAAAGGTTTGTTGTTGTTTTTTGTAATCGTAGCATCCCGAGGAATGCGGTAGCGCCACTGATGTGCAGGGGGCTACATAAGAGTAAACATTTAAATAGGAGAAGAGTAAAGAGAAAGTCGAACCAGTTAAGGATGGGAATACAGGTGTGATGACAGTTGTAAAGATAGAGAGAAAGGAAAAGATATACAGGGTGATGTCGAGTGGTTAAGAGATGAGTATTGACATTGCATTTAAATTCATGGAGGTTGTAGCTGTCAGGAAAGCAAGAATATGAAATCGAATTGCACAGAAAAGAAGCTGATAGGGTAGAATTGTCGTCTGCATTTGGTTGATCTCACTATTTATGGGTGAGACCCAGTTGCAAGTCTGGTTGCGCATGTAAACACCTGTCGCAGGGGCACCAGTGACTTAAGATCGTTGGAGTTTAAGCCATGAAAGTATTTATAGAACAGACAAAGGGAAGCCACATCCCATCAGTAGGGAAGCGGCTAGAATCGAGCCGCCAAGTCGGTACCTATAACATTACTGATTCTCCTTTGGAGCCTGTCAAGAACACTGAGATGAACCGCGGGTGCGCCTGACCATATGTGACAGCAATACTCCATGCACGGACGGATGGTTGATTTTCATAAATGCAGGATGGATTCAGGCGGAAAAAACATCCTGGCCCGACACAGTGACCCAACCTTCCTAGCAGCGGATTTAGCTATTGACTCAATGTAATTGTTCCGCTTGAGATTGAAAGAGATAATAAGGCCGAGCAGTGTATTGCTCTCAGGGAGACTCGTTTGGTCCATGCTTATGGGAAGCAGGTGCTTGTAAGAAAATCCATCTTAACTTGGCATTTCGACTAGATTGTCAACTAGATCTCATCGTTTTACTGCTGAACTAGTTAAATATCTAATTTTATTGCACTTCGCTTTTGTGGAATTCTCTTGCGTTTTCTTGCTTCGCTTTAGCTAAAATCATCAAAAATTTAAATTCAACGTCAATCCCAATCTTCTTTCTTCTTGAACTTTGTTCGTTTATAATCCTTTTTCATTACTTCCACTCACGTTTTCTCATTCACAACCTGTAACCCCCTGCGTCCTAGTGAAATCAACACATTGCTTGAGTGAAATAATTAAAAATAACGTGATCAGCGGCAAACATTCATAGAGATATAATGCTTAGCACCAAATCTTTACAGAAATATATGTCGGCTGTATACAACCACTTTCTCAGATCAAGTATTAAACCTGCCTCCGTCCCAATTTAGCATGTCGATCATAGCGAGGGCCATCATTCTTCGAACCAGGTAAAACGTTGCTACATAGTCACAAAAAATGAAATATCAGGAAACACATCTTTTAAAAATTAAACAAAAAGTCATATGGAATCAAATATAACTCGGAGAGATAACAACAGGATCAAGATTCTGATATTCCCCACTACTTCAACAAAAGGTTTGGTAGGAAAGTGCAATAATATTTACTAGATTTGAGACAGCTATTTTTTTAATTTTCAGAAAATAGATTTTTATTACAATCATATGATACTTACAGGACATTCTTGGTATTGCTCAGTCAGTTAATAGTCACACATGATACACGCTTGGGCAATCATATCTTGTGTGAGAAATGACTGACTAAGCATAATTAGCAGAACATTTTTCCACTGTAGGTTGTTATTTTTTTTGCAGTAGATTGGTTGTCAAATAGACTAAAGAACCAAGTCTGTTCTGGTGTTTAACCCTTAGCTGGAGGGAGAAGAGATAAAATAGTACCATTCTCAACGGTACATGCGCGAAAGTGAATGCAACGAATTCAATTAGAATTCGAACTTAGCTCTCTGATTTTTCATTCTGAGAAGATATCAATTACATCACAATAGCCTTAATAAACTTAGCAATTTGGTGACGAATCCGAGTGGAGATCTTAGAATTCAGAACTCAACAGCTGGCAGGTCGAAACGTTTTAATTAAAACAGTCTACAACTAATACATTCTATTCTATATACTAATACAAAATGCCTTCTATTTTCAAATCCCTTATCAACTATACTGAAGTTGTCGACAAAAATAGTCCACATGTAAACAATGTAAATTACAATTTTCATGAAATATTCTTTTTTCATTTGTGAAAAATAAATCCGACAACATTTTCACACTTCCTTCCGCAAAAAAAAAGCAGCAAATCCAAAAATATAAATGGAGGATTATCCCTTTTCGTATATGTCGATCCAGGATGTTTTTTTTCCGCCTGAATCCATCCTGCATATATACAAGTCAACCATCCGTCCGTGCATAGAGTACATTTATGGTCAGGCGCCCCTGTGGTTCACCTCAGTGTTCTCGACAGGCTCCAAAGGAGAGTCTGTAATGTGATAGGTACTTCCCCACCGATGAAATGTGGCTTCCCTTTGTCTGTTCTATAAATACTTTCATGGCTTCTGCTCGGACGAACTTAAGTCAGGTGTTTACTCGTGCAACCAGATTGGCAACTGGGTCCCGCCCATTCACAGTTAGGTTAGCCAAATGCAGACGACAATTCTACTCATGCAGCTTCTTCTCTCGCACTTCCCGCCTGTGGAACTCTCTCCTATATTCTTGCTTACCTGATGGCTACAACCTCCAAGAATTTAAATGCAATGTCAATACTCATCAATTAACCACTGGATTCTAACTCTCTCCTCACCCCTTATATCCTTCCCTTTCTCTCCACCTATGTAACTGTCATCACACCTGCATTCTCATCTTTCCATTGCTCTTTTCTAACTGTTCTGTACTCCTCACTCTCTTCTAATTAATCATTTTACAGTTATGTAGCTCCCCGCACATCCGTGGCATTTCTGCCTTGCTCGGGGTGAAATGATTAAAAAAATTGTTCATGCTTGATATCTTGATTTAAATAATTATTTCATTGTATATTCAAAAACATTTGATTCAGCCATTTATTAAGGTTGCGAAATCAGTAAATATTTCAAAACACTTTTTACCTTCCAACCGCTCTGCGTATTTGTAATTTTAGTGTAAATAAAATTTAATTGAGATTTGAAATTCCAGTGTAAAGAAATATATCTCTGCCTTGAAGTTTCAAGGATTAAATAACGCATCTAAATAAAAATATGATGCAAAGTTTCAAAATCACAAAGAAATATCTACTGGTTGTAAAATTATGTTTCCTGAGAGTGACTGTCAACCAGCAAAATCTGATAGTACTGAGAGTGACCGCTTGGGGAATAACTCTGTTGAGCGTCAATATAAACTCCTATATTGCCAACAGATGAGACTGTTAGAGGCAGTGAGATTAATATTTTTCCGCAGAATGTTTATATAAAACTCTCACGCCCAGTTCATTCAACTGAAAGGAACAATAATCTTGGCGTGCTTGCAACGATTTCTACTCACTGACCTCTAGCCATATATAATGTAACTTCACAAAGACTGTATACATTAGAATGGTTGAGGGCGCGAGATATTTTCTGTATATTGCTAACAAAAATCTGTGTCAGAAATCTGCGAAGCGATATCTTTTAGTGAATTCGTGTTGTTCTTTGGAAATTACTTAGAAAATGTTAAAACGTTCTTAAACTAATTAGCTTTAAACATAAGTTAAATGTATTTAAAGTAAGTCTGTTTCGAAAGTAATTACGTTTTAACATGAAAAATATTAATACAGCTATTACGAGGGTGGGTTAAAAAGTTCAAAGGTTGACTATGAATAGATGATCCTGAAACCTTGAGATTTTACATGGATTAATTTCAATATTTCTTCCTGTTGACCAAAGAGATATGACTTTATGACTGCGATATTGGTTCCCAGTGTCTATTTTTTCATGTTCGGGAATTGATGATAGTCGAAACAGCATTTAATAACTACCTCATCGGATTGATATATTATTCTATCAATGTTATAGTTTCTTTTAAAAATGATCAATAACACAATCCCTTTTACCTCCAAATAAACTGAGGACATCATCTTCCATTTTGATGAAACGACATTGGCCTTCAGATAAGAACGAGTGTTTACCCTGCGTGGATTGGCTCTCTGTCTCTGTTTCAAAGTCATGAATTCGTCAGTCATCATGTGTTAAAAAACGTTTAAGAAAGCCAAATAAACTTTCGTCAGACAATGTCTTATTTTCTTGTGATGTAATCATACAGATGAACTTTTGAACAGAAATCAAAATACTTTAGGTACCTCCACTAAATCGCGAAAAATCTTTAATGTTACTTTTAAAGTGGATTTTTAAAAATGAACCTGTTTTCATGAAACTTTTATTTTAGTTTTAATTGAAAGCTAAATGATTTAATTCACTATTTCCAGTAAGCAAATCCTCTCTGTTTATTTAAAACAGAAATTATATTGATTGGAATATAAAAGTTTCGAATGTTTTTCAATTTTTGAATTTTGCCGCCATTTTTGAATGACCGACACATTTGTAAACAAAAGTTAATTCTCGGTTTTTAAAAATCTTGAAAAAACAAAATATACATCTGTAACACATTAATTTTGCAATATTAGTAAATTTTATGTTAAAATAATTTTATTTACAGAAGTATTAATTACTTTATTCTTAATGACAGATTTGAACTTTTTGACCTGTCCATGCCGTAAATCAAGAATTACTTGATTAGAGATAAAGTGTATGGCGTATATAAGTGACTAAATTGTACAAATTGTCATCGGGTAAGGAAGGAAACTGTGACATTTTAATTTGCACATAGAAATTACCATACAAAGAAAACTTCAAATGCACAAAAAATACTTAAATTATTTTTAAAATATCGAGGCACAACGATTTTTATTAAACTTTTCAATTTTCGATTGCCAATATAACCCTAAATACTTAGCTAAAACATCTAACCACAACAGTTCTTTAAAGACTTTCAAAAACATTTTTAAACTTTATAAATTATTATAATAAAATACAATGAAAACCATTCTTTCAAAATTTCATTATTTATCGAAATATTTTTTCTTGTGATTATAATATCTTTAATTTTATTCATTCAAGCAATTAAACGCTTATCAAATTAAATCATATGAGAGTTTTATTGCATTTTTATTATACACTTCGGAGCAGATATGCAGATACAGAGAGAAAATTTAAAAAAATAGAAGATTTAATTTCCTAATGAGTCCTGCGTTAACTAACAAAATTATAGACCGCAACACTTTGAAATTTACTAAAGTTTTATGGGTTTACGTGAAGTGGGGTAACAGGGGTAAAAATATTTTTACCAAGATTTTTAAAAAGTAATAATGTAAAAAGATAAATGCATTCATTTTTGAGTGAGTACTGAAAGTTTTTTTTAAATCCGACAATTATTTGAATTTTGCGAGAATTTCTAAATTTATGTTAGTCGTGGGGAAAAACAGGTGTACATTTTCCATTGAAACGGTTTTAACGTTTTGGTTACCCGCTAACTCCAATCAAAAGAATATTTTCTGCCAAAATTTCAAATATGTTAATATGGATTAAAAAATTTTAACAAAATAATTAAACATTAAATTGATCTTTTCTCTTAGTAATATTAAAAATATTTTGATTAAAAATTGTTCGTTTTATTAAGTCTGGTATCTTTTTATATTCATACTATGCTGTGTTATGCGATTTAGTGGATGTACCTATTTACAGCCACCGGCAGAAAGCTTTGTCACGCCAAATTATTTTCAACTCTCTCACGGGATATGCTGAGGATGTGCGTAGTGGTGCATTGGATATCGACTCGGAACGAGAAATCGGAGAGCCGAGTTCAAATTCCAGTTAAATTCATTGCATTCACCTACGTGCAAATACCCTTAGGAAAAGTATTAACCCGTCTCTTCCTTCCAGTTATGGGTTAAATAACAGGACAGATTGGGTTCTATAGCCTTGGCTGACAATCAGTCTACCGCGGTAAGCAATGGCAACCTACTGCGGGATAATCTTCTGCCCATTCAGTCATGTCTCTTTCGAGACGCGATCGCCCAGACGTGTTTCACGTATGGCACTTAACTGACTGACTGACTTATTTACAGCCACCGGCAGAAAGCTTTGTCACGCCAAGTTATTTTCAACTCTCTCACGGGATATGCTAATAATATTGGCTATTTAATTCATAAACATTCATCTGTCATCCATGACAGCATGGTGAACTCGATCAATCATTTCCACAGAGGTGGCAGTTAAATGTCTTCCAGACCTTGGCTTATTATAGACTCTCCCTTCCCCACTTTAATACAACTGTGCACTTTCCCCCGTTGATAAAGGTGATGCATCATGCCCTAATATAGAAATCATGTAACCATGTCAGAATGCATTTTACAGGTATTTGAATAAACCATGATGTTAATTGTCCATTTTCCAGATAGGTTGCTGCAAATATCTTCTTCTTCTTCTTCTTCTTCTTCTTCTTCTTCTTCTTCTTCTTCTTCTTCTATGTGCCCTGTCCCTTCAGGACGTAGGCGATCATGGCCCTTCACGTCTCCCTATCCCTTGTGGCCCTTTGTATGTTTGTTTCTGTTACTTTTGGCAACCCCCGTTCCGTCATCAACCCGTCCCGGCCTCTGTCTCTCTTTCCCGCTGCAGTGGATTTTTTCAATCTGGCCTCCGTCAAACCTCCATCAAATTTTAATTAGCATGTTTGTTATGGTGTAATGGATAAAGGTTCAAATGAGAAATCGGGGATCCGATTTCAAATTCTAGTCCAATTCGTTTTCTTTACTTGAGCACAAATACCATTTGAAAAGGTAGTAATCCATCTGTTCTAATTCTAGATATGGGTTGAAGAGCAGGACGGATGGGATTCTACAGAACTGGTTCTACAGAAACTAAATTATTACAGACAGTAAAGGCAAACTACTCTGAGAAAATCTACCTAGAGAGACATGTCTCGAAAGACTATCATGTATGGCAATCAACTGACTGACAATCCCCGGCATCAATCCTAAAACTTTGCAATATGGCCCATATTGGAGAGCTATGTTTCATGTTTATCGTACTTAACTTTGTCACGCTTAGAAGAAGGACTTCAGATCTCGTGAAAACATCTGACCAAAAAAGTCATAGATTTCCCATTTGCGCAAAAGTGAAAAAGTCATTCATTTCGCACGAGAAAAAATTAAAGTCTGTAATACGAGGAAACTCAATTTAACCATTTTCAATTGGAAATATATGTTAATAATAAACCTGTAAACATTCATTAATTAAAATCGCAAAAAACGAATAATTGGCAAATATAGATATGCAACATTTGATTTATTCCTAAATATTCTTCTAGATAAAAAATACATGTAATGGATGTTTAAAAATAGATTACAAGATTGTAACATCTCAAATCCATTCGAAAAATGTAAAATCTTTGAAAGTCTACTCACTCACCTTTGAAACCATTCACGACACTAATTAATATCTTTGGGTCAATTTACCGGAACTAACCAACATCTGTATCCACTGAGCCATATTTCCTTAAGGGTTGTGAATTCAATACCAGGCTACAGCATTGGTGAACAAGCAACTTACAGTGTTAGAGGGAGATAACTCATGACTACCGGAAGAGGCTCTAAGCAAGGAATTAGAAATATATACCCTAATGATTGTAATAAAGGTCTTGGTTCGAAAGAAAAATGCCAGAACTTACAACGGCCAAAACGTCGTACATATGGCAATAGTCCGAATAATGTAAATATTGTAAATAATACTTCATCGCAGAAATATAGACAAAGACTACAGGAAAGACGGCTGAGAAAATCTGATATACACTGGACAGAGTTATTACAAAATGGACAGTTAGAACACAATTCATAACAAACCTCACAAGCTTGAGTAAATGGCTGCGGGAACATGGTTTAGGAAAAATAACGGAAAGACAAAATATATTAGGAGCTATGAAGGACAGGAAATTGTGGAGAGCCATGATTGCTTGCGTACAAAAAGTCGACATGACACATAATGAAGAAACTATATTATATTCTTACATATATATATATATATATATATATATATATATATATATATATATATATATATATATTCAAATAAAAAAAAGCTGACACATGAAGTTAACGTGTAGAAATCAATGAGTAAATGATTTCCTGTCCAGAAAAGTAGTCTTATATAATTACTTTGTAATAATATTTCGGAAGGAATTTATTTCAGGTGCTTGAAAGGAAATTGAAAAGTTTTAATCTTTGATTGCTAGGCAGATTTAGATTCTACAAGTATGTGTATTTTTATTTTGTGTTATGGTCGTTTCTCGATTTCTCTCTCTCTCTCTCTCTCTCTATAACTCTCTCTTTCTCTCTCGCTTGCTTCAGCTCATGCTCCGTGAAATTTTATTCAGTTGTTAAAATTGCTATCAAAATATTAGGTCCATTAGTTAAACGCACAATTAATCAGGATAAATAGGTAATATTTTTAATGATGCAAATTTCTGATGCCATTGCCATTTTGCTCAAAGAACATTACTCTAGCCGCCTGTCCTGGTCTTCGCTCCTCTCTTTCACTTGCTCTCTCTCAAAACACACACACACAAATACATAAACATCACGCAGACATTAACATGCATGCACTAGTGCACACACAAGTACCAAAAAGTAAGTTGCAAACTTCTTTTTCTTCTTCCATATGTGCCGTATCTCTTGATCATTGACTTTTACTTTTCCCCATCTGTTGCCTCCCAAACCCTTTTCCGCCATCCACCTGCTCAAACATATCAAATGTCTCACGCTGCTTTTGCTTGTATTTCTTTCCCTCTATCCGTCCTGTGTGCATTACATTCCCCAAGCCCTTCTTCCCAAATTCTTCTTCTTCTTCTATGTGCCCTGTCCCTTCAGGACGTAGGCGATCATGGATCTCCACGTCTCCCTATCCCTTGTGGCTCTTAGTATGTTTGCTCCTGTTGCTCCTGGCAACCCCCGTTCCGTCATCCACCTGATCAGACCCTGCAAATATGTTATCCGCTGCCTTCCTCTGTCTCTCCTTCCTTCTATCTGTCCAGTCAGTATCAGGTTCTCCAGGCTCTCCTTCCTCATTGCATGTCCCAGGAACTTCAGCTGTCTCTTCCTGATGCTCAGCATCAATTTCCTTTTTGTTGCCATTCTTTCTAACACCTCGTCGTTGCTTGTATGCTCAGTCCACGATATCCGTAGCATCCTTCTGTAGAACCACATTTCGGCCGCTTCCAGTTTTGTCCTCATTTTCGATGATATTGTCCAGCATTCACAGCCGTATTGATCTTCCCAAATTACGTGTCCCAGAAACTTCATTTGCCTCTTCCTTATGCTAAGTATAATTTTTTTCCCTTTGCATCCCCTCCAATATCTTGTTGCTGTTCAAGTGCTTGTTTCATGGTATCATCAGTGTCTTTGTGTAATATTACATTTCTGTTGCTTCGAGTTTTTTCCTCATCCTTTAGAAGATTGTCCATCATACACTGCCATAAGCCTGAGCTTCCTTGAATTTGGTTTCTCAAGTTTTAATTAGCATGTTTGTTTGACAACTATACATACTGTCTTCTTTCAACTGATCTTTAGGCATTATTGCCTTCCGTAGTTTCTTTCTGTATCCGCTATCAACGATGTTTCATCTGCATATCTAATTTCGTTAAGATTGCTATCGTCAATAATGAATCTTCGTAGCTCTTCTAATCCTCTCATGATTGCTTCAATGTAAAATTTGAATACGTTTGGTGAAAAGACACGTTCTTATCTCACGCCACTTTCTATTTTTCTGCGTTTGATGAATTCATTTTTACTTTTAATATAACTTCTGTGTGATTCTAATATCCTTCTCAAATAAATTAGTCTTATCTAGAATTTTAAACAAGGCTCTTAGAACGGAAAATGCTACACCGAAGTACAAAGCCGTATTGAGATAAGGAAAGACGCTTTCGAAAAAATAAAATACTCTGCGCCTACTCGCCCTTACACTCTCTTCTTAATTCAAGTGGAACCACTACATTGTGTCAATAACTAAATCCACTGCCAGGAAGGTTGGGTCACTGTGTCGGGCCAGGATACTTTTCCCACCTGAAACCATCCTGCATATATAAAAATCAACCATCCGTCCGTGCATGGAGTACTTCTGCCATATATGACCAGGTGCCTTCGCTATTCATCTCCGTGTTCTTGACAGGCTTCAAAAAAGAATCTCTGATGTGATAGGTACTGACTTGGCAGCTGGACTACAACCACATTCCCACCGACGAGATGTGGCTTCCATTCGTGTGTTCTATAAATACTTCCATGGTTTCTGCTCCCACGAATTTAAGTCACTGGTACCTCCGCAACAGGTGTTTACTCGTGCAATCAGACTGGCAACTGGGTCTCACCCATTCATAGTTAGATCAACCAAATGCAGACAATTCTAATCCTCCAGCTTCTTTCTCGCACTTTCCGCCTGTGGAACTCACTTCCTTATTCTTGCTCTCCTGACGACTACAACCTCCAGGTATTTATATGCAGGTCAATTTTCATCTCTTAACTAATGACTATAGATCTTTCCACACCGCCCTGTATATCCTTTCCTTTCTCTCTACCTTTGCAACTGTCACCACACCTGTATTCCCATCCTTCTCTTGCTCCTTTCTAACTGGTTCGTCCTTCTCTTCACTCTTCTCAAATCTGTTTTACTCTTATGTAGCCCCCTGCATATCAGTGGCGTTACCGCCTCGCTCGGGGTCATATTATTGAAAAACAAATTAATAAGAAACAGGAAACTATCGTTAGAAATAAACAAAATAACATTGAACTGTTTTTTCTGTATGGCAGTGAAAGCAAGTAGGTTCCTCTAATCTACAGTGAAACCAATAAAATCCAAACGCAACTTATATTCATCATTTTCTTTTCTTGCCCTTTTCTACATGTGGAATTCACTTCCGTATTATTGTCTGTATTCTTGCTTCCCCGACAGGTACAATCTTCAGGAATCTAAATGTAAGGTCAGTTGCCATCTCCTATCTCTCCTTGTCGCATCCTTTCCTTCATGTTCTTTTTTCTCCGGCCACTCTACTTTTATCACACTAATATTCTCATCCTTCTCTTACCCATTCTCTGACACCCTCTATAACCTGTTCTTTTTTCTCACCACTTTCCTCCTATGTAACCTCCTGCACACCAATAGCAGTAAAACTATATAATTATAAAAAAAAAAAAAACTAAATAAAGAAGAGACCAGAGGCGGCGTGGTCCTACAAATGTGTGCTAGGTATGTTTTGGACTGAACACGAACATAGACTTAAGGAAAAAATAAAAAAGGACATTGAAACTTAACATTTTCTAGAGACAGTTAAACTCGAGAACATATTAAGTAAAAGGGGCTTTTCAAAATCGACACTCAAATGACATATTGAACGTAATATAGATGAAGGAAACCAACGAATAACTTACCCAACAATATTGTGAAACTGCATGGCCAGTCGTGGCCAGATCGTGCATCTGAAATCCATATACGAGTTTACAGGGTAGTTAAGAACAATTCTGCGAAAGCAAGAGAAAGGGCCACAAGAAAAGTCATCATCCGATAATGATCCTTGATCAAAGCGCAGTTTCGGGAAGGAAATATTATTATAAATAATCTTAACTTTATGCCATCAGAATTTTCACCCAACACAGCTTGAGTGTGGTTGTAACATGTGAACATATATTTGGAAACAAATCCATAAAAATAAGAAAAAAATAGAAAAAAGGCTGGTAAAGGACGGGAATTTCATGATTCAGTTGTGTTAAAAAAAACTCGTTCGTCACTCATAAAACCAAAAAATAACATGTAAGACATTTGAGAGAAAACATAAAGAAATGCTAGCATCGGTGTGATTTATGAGACTGAATGTTTCACTTACAAAAAGGCAGAATGGAATTTTATATAAGTAGTGTTTCCCGAGAGTATTTGGGTGTAAGTGAATGCAAAAGAATTGAACTAGAATTCGAAGTCGGTTCATCAATTTCTCATTCCGAGCAGATATCTATTACACCTCAACGCACCTCACTTTACACCGGGTTTAAATTTAACTGTACTTTTTAGTCAGCAGCCAAATAACATTGAAATAGGGCGTATGCATCTGATGTATAAGCATTCGCTCTCGGAAGTTGAAGAATTGCGATAGATATCTTCGTCATGAAAATTGGCAATAAAACTATAACACTTATATAGAATCATCGTCATAATTCGTGTATTTTTCTTAAGACTCCTATATCTCCCAGAGTATGTTTATTGTTTATGTTTTGTGAAATATAAAGCGACGATTCAAAGTAGAGAATATTTAATTTATTAAACGACTATATGAAAATATCAGAACGATGATCACTTAATGGTGAAGACGACACGCTATTCTAAACTGAAAACGCTTAAATGATGAACCAAAGATTATTTCATTGAAAATTACACCTTAAATATTTAAAAAATACGCGACTGAATATACCAAGACTAACAAGTCGTTTCATTAAATCCTTTAATAAACTTTCTGCGAAAATAATTTTTTCGTGAACTTAACTATGGTAATTTTTCTCTTTCTTGATTGTCTGTCATGTTCAATATTATTTAGGTCCCTTTTTATACAACAGAAGTAGTCAACCACTATTCGCTTGTCACACCATCCCTGGTACCGCTATACCATTGTTAATTTAAATTTTAGAGATATATTGGGAAAAAAATCGTTACGTCTACTATAGAATGTTTGAATCAAAATCACTGTTTTTCTTATAAATATAGTTTATTTCTAATGGTTGTCATAAATTGCACGGAGTTTTGATAATTGCTGAGTTTCTACTAACTTTATTAAGTAAATTTTGCGAGAAGCCAAGTTCGTAAATTCCTCTTTTATCCGAACATTATCAATTTCAGTACGGTAGCTAACCTTGAAAATATAAGTTCAATTTATGAATCAGTTGCATCAAATTAGTTAAAAAACGTGTTTTGTTTCTTAAAAACAAAAATCGTGTTGACCATTACTATCGGCATCTACTGTAAAAATTTTATCCTGAATGTTTGCTCCTACTAGCTTTCCTTCAACAGTTTAATATTTAATTGCAACATCAATGCCACCTTGTATCTACTTGATTCCCTTCTATCTTTTATCTTTTTTTCGACATCACCTGTACCTTGTTATTTTTTTCTCGCTGTGACTCCCTGCACACCAGTAGCGATTCCGCATTGCTTGGGTTGAAATGATTATAAGAAATAAATCACTAATGATATTAATTCAGGTTGATTTTAAGACGGCAACTGATGGAGAACGAAGTTAATAATATGAGGATGTGTATTTTGTCAATGGTTAATAGTTAATGTGATCGATGAAACATCTCTTCCGGGGTGCTCCACAACGGAACTATTCTCGTAGAGAATATTCTCTTTACTTAATGAAATATGAAGGGGAAAAGTATGATTAATGTGTTTGTGGCAAGGCTAGTCCTATTTGTAAGGTTTTTAAATGTAGTTCACCTGAAGATCTAGCAATACATTGTCAACATTTCTTCACACGGAAATGGCGTATACAATGTAAAATAACTACCGATAAAGCAGCGTAAGCATTTTTTAATTTTCTCAATGTTAAAAATTACAGTGGAGCAGCTCCAGATATAATAAAAATACTCCCATTTATCTTACGTCATTGTTGTAAGATAGATCACTTAAGAAAGGTTAAGGCAGTTTCTCAAGGGGCAGAAACACGGCCCATTTTTCCAGCGTCTTTAGTGATTTTAGAAAATGTTCTAGTGTAGTAGTCGACAGTTTATCTCTCTGTCACGTCGGCAAAGATTTTTAGAATCTTGATGGAATACTGTTCGTAATCACAGAAGATACGTTTGCAACTATGTGTTTTTAACATGCAGGGCTTCGGCTAGCTTTGGTTTGGTATAACAAGTTTAAGTAGACTCGTAAGGATCCGTTTTTCACGGGAGACAACCGTAGCGCCCTGTTTGGTCGAAATTAAGTTCATATTTTAGCTATATTTAAAGCAAAATTTTCAGCTACATCCAGTGTTTTATCAAGATTTTATTGGATATAACAAATTTAGGTTGATTTGCAAATACGTTTATCTCAGGTGACAACGGTAACGCTCTGTTTAGTCAAAATTAAAGCCATTTTTCAGTAGCGCCTGGAGTGCCTTAGCATACCGATCTTTGCATGGAAGCCTCTTCCGAAGGTGTAGCAGACAAAATTGACATGTAGAAGTGAATGTCCGATATTGCACCACCTGCTTTCTGCGTTGTTTTCTGAACCCAAACCCTTGGTTTCATTTTGTCTCGCCACTCATGATACTTTGAGCAGCATGATAACACCCGCTGTGGTTGTTTACTAGCTACTTCCAGCTACCGCGATCAAGTTTAAATTCTCTTTTTCATATGTACTAGAAACATAGAACAGGGTGGAGTGATGTCTGTATCAAGTAGCCTAGATGTCTTTTTATGATTCCTTTGATATACGCAAGTCAATCAACAAAAAACAGCATTCACAAAAGAGGATTTACATGGTACCTGAAAGTGCAGTTTTTGGAAATTTGTGCCTCAATAAACTGCAGTATTTGTATTTTTGTACCTCATAAAACAATGGATAATCAATATTTATTATTAAACATGATTTTAAAAAAAACATTTTTTTATATTTTATATTGGAATCATTTGATTTTCTTTTTACATAAAAGATTTAGAATTAGAAATATTCAAGCAGTTATATTCTGATTTAAGTTTCTCTCTAAAGAAACAAGTTGCTTTAATTTTTATATACTGCGGGTATTTTACGATTCGCCCTTGCTCGTTATGGAAAATAACAACGGTGATAAGCATAATTTCTAGCTAATGGGCACTCATAGAAAGAAAGATTTGAATTCAACCGACGTTAATGGAGTTTTAATAATTGCAAAATCAAGTATTAGCAAGACATTTTTTGTATCAATTCCGCCATTGCATTTATTTTTAATTAACTTGCCGAGATAATATCATTATTGCTCTCATTCTGCCGCTAAATAATCTTCATAGCACGATGCAAGAGAAGATCAACAGGTGGTTCCCCTTGATAATTTGTTTTTGTGATCAGTTTTCATTTGAAGGTTCGTTAACAATTAATTGAAACATGATGGTCATCAGCAAAACCCACGCACGCATAAACATCGCTCTCAACACACGGTGAATCACTCATTTTAACCGGCAAGGCCACAAATATCCACACACATATTTTTAGAACACGTGTACATTTACTGGTGAGAAGCATAAGCACACACAATTGAATTTCTTTTCGAACGTATTTCTCTCATTCACACAGAGTTGAGCAGATTCAGATGCGTGTACATTTTGAAATTCAAGTAACTGATTATTTGTTAATACAACGATTAACCGTTTAATTGAACCTGTTATTTTTAAATGAGTTCGCTATCAAATCACTGGCTTCAAAGAAAAAAATATGATGACTATCTATACATTCCTTTAAAGAAAAATGAACTAAATCCAGTTTTATTATTAGTATACTAGACGGTCTTCTTCATATTCTTCTTCTATTTTCTTCTGCCCCTTCCTTATCTTCTAATCCTGTTTCTTCTTTTCCTTTTTCTATATGCCGTGTCTCTTCAGAAAGTAGGTGATCATGGCTCTCCAACCTTCTCTGTGTTTTGTAGCGTTTAGTAATATGTCCCTTGATTGTGAAAATTTCCCATATTATTTGCCATATGAATTCAACTGTGTTTTTCTAATTCTTTGTTTACCTCTTTTCTACACTACATTTTTACCCGCATTTTTCGTCAGTGATATTCTCAGAATTATTCTGTATAGCCATGTTTTTTACTGTTCCAGGACTCTACGTAATTTCTGAAGAGATTTTTCAGCATTCATATCCATATAGTCTTTTCTAATCTTTTACTATTATTTTTTTTCAATTGGGCTAAACTATCGCCCGGTTCTCACTCCACCCACGTCTATTGAACGGGTGAAGAGGCTCATCCCTTGTTTCCTGTTTAGGATGTGGTTTCCGGATTTCTCTTTGCCAATCTTTTCACTCTTACGTAGCCCCCTGCACATCAGTGGCTTTAACGCCTTGCTCGGGGGTGATATGATTTTAAAAAAAAATATCAAAGAAGGGATATTAAGGCTCAGTACGCTTTTCTTTGTTTCTACAGTTGCGGATTCTTAATACTATGCTTTGAAAATGAATCTTTTACTATTCTAACGTACCTTCGAATTTAGCTGTCGCATTTTCCGTGATCTATTAAAATAAATGTGTGCGTTGTGGTGTAGTGATTATCGTTATAGGATAAAGAAATCGGAGAGCCTAGCTCGAATTCCAGTTGAATACGTTGCATTCATTAACGCACAAATAAACTTCGGTAAGGTACCGATTCTTCACATAGCTATTGATTAAATACCAGGATAGATTAAATTCTATAGCTTTCGTTGGCAATCGGTTTATAGCAGACCGTAATGACAAAATACTACGGGAAAATCTTCTGCCCATTCACGGTCGTCTAAAATGTATCACAGACTGACTGACTAAATTAGAGGCAAGTTTTCATCATTTTACAGTAGACTTGCATAGATATAACTGTAATATCTCTAAAACAGTTTATTCGTCTTGGGTGAGCATCTTTCAATTGGCTTTGTTCTTCACACATTTAAATTCAATATTGTTACTTATTTTCTATCTTCGTAATTCCAGTTCTTTTATCCTTCACATTACATTCTTAAATAAATTTGAAAGATTATTAATTCGATGTGGATATCATACATGTCGCCAAACCTGTACAGAAATATCTAACCTGCCAGATACAACTGCTTCTTAAGGTCAAATTTGAAAAATAAACTTTCAGTGCATAAAACCTGATGGTCTTGTCAAAAAGAAATCCTTCTTCTAATATACCGGGAAAGAAGAACTGTTTTTATAAGAAAAACAACTTCACTTAAGGACTACCAAAAGCAAACAAGACATGAAATGAACCGCACATATAAATCAAAGAGATTTTAATGGCATAATCAAAATGTTGACATCCCAGAACACTTCAAATAGAAGGAGAAGAAACAAGTCCATCATCAATAAAATTCTTGCACAGACCTTGATAAAGTCTCACCAAGAAAGAAACGCCTCGTCTAAGACAAATTTTCCTTCTGTCTCTCTCTCATTCTCTCACATTATCTCTCTTTCTCTCTCTCTCTTTCTCTCTCTCTCTATATATATATATATAAACTTATTTATAAATGGAACTTTGTCTATGTGCATTTGTGTGTGTCCGTGTGTGTGTGTGTGTGTGTGTGTGTGTGTGTGTGTGTGTGTGTCCGTTACCTATAGACTCCAAACGGCTGAACCGATTTTCTTTAAAATTTACACAGTTGTACTATAAGCGTCTGCAAGTGTTCTTAGCTAGGTTTTCTGTCGAGGTACCCATGATAAATATCGAAAATCGATAATCCAACAAATCGGGTTATAGAAGGAGTGGTCCGATTTTAATTAATCAAATTTGATACACTCATAGAAAAGACATAAGAAACGATATTCAGAAGTTTCAAGTTTCAGTTCTTACAATAGTGCAGAAAATCGATAATATATATATATATATATATATATATATATATATATATAAGGCAAGATGTTTGTGTGTGTGTCTGTTTATCTGTCTGTATGTCCTTTATACAAATCCACAATTTTTATCCGATTCTCACCAAACTTCACACAAATATTTTTTTAGGCTGAGTCTAAGCTCCAGGACCATGAATTAGTTTTAAAGCTTTCATTACACCCAAGCAACGCCGGGTTATACTGCTAGTATATATATATATATATATATTTATGTATGAGTGCGTGTATGTATTTATGTGCGTGTCTGTGTATAAGAACGCTCGTTGATGGCTGAACTGAATCAAAAAGCACGAATAGATAAGCTAAAATGAGGCGCGAATCGGAGTTTCTATAGAGTGCAGGATATTCTCCTGCAGCTGCTGATAACTGCTCCTTGCATATGTGTTTGCTAGCTGTTGGATGACTTGCTGAAAGCATGGAAAACATTTGTGAACTGCCAAATCATCAATATATATTTTTGTGTGAAGTGTGCGTGTGTGTGCGTTTTTTGTGTGTGACTATCGGCATGCATCCAAAGTCATTAATTGTTTTAAAAATAAAATATCTTCTATGCCAAGTTGTTTAATTTATTTCCTTTCTAGAATTTTCGAAGCTGAGATAACTTTTGATTACTTATGAAATATAAATCAAGCGGTATGCCGACATCTTCTGATAACTTTAAATAAAAAAATGAGTCTGCCGACCGCAGGCACATACGTATACACACAGTTGATTTAGCATAAATCAATAAATTTGTTAAACAGAAAAAAAGCAAATAAAATTTATTAATATATATATATATATCTATAATGGCAGATGAATTACTATTCATATATTATTTTTCAATGCATGCTTATCTTTCGTATACACAGCCGCATATATGGAGATAGATAGAGAGAAGAAAAAGATAAAATTTATATATATATATATATATATATATATATATTCCTTTTTTAAGCGTTTCGCCCCTTGCAAGGCGGTAACGCCAGTAAAGCACAGGGGGCTACATAAAAGTAAAAGATTAGATAGGAGCAGTGTAAAGTGAAACACAAACCAGTTAGAGGGGGTGTCAAAGAAAGGAGCAAGAGAAGGATGGGAATAACGGTGTGATGACAGTGGCAAAACTAGAGAGAATACAAAAGATGTACAGGTTGATGTAGAAACAACTAGAGTCAAGTGGTTAAAAGATGGGTATTGACATTGCATTTGAATTCCTGGATGTTGTAGCCCTCAGGAAAGCAAGAATGTGGGTGAGAGTTTCACAGGCGGGAAGTGCGAGAAAAGAAGCTGATAGAAGGGAACTGTCATCTGCATTTAGTCGATCTAACTCTGAATGGGTGGGACCCAGTTGCCAGGTTGCACGAGTAAACTCCTATGGTAGGGAGACCAGTGACTTAAGTTTGTCGGAGCAGAAGCCATGAAAATATCTATAGAACAGACAGAGGGAAGCCACATCTCGTCGGTGAGAAAACGGCTGGCGACGAGCCGCCAGTTCGGTACCTATCACATTACTCATTCTCAAGAAAACTGAGATATGTCAGTCAGTTAAGGGCCATACGTGAAACACACTTAGGCGATCATGTCTTTTTAGAGACATGACTGACTGGGCAGAAGATTATCCCACACTAGGTTGCCATTGCTTTCTGCGGTAGACTGGATGCCTACCAAGGCTATAGAACCTAATCTGTCCTGCTATTTAACCCATAACTGGAGGGAAGAGACGGATTAATACCTTTCTCAAAGTTATTTGCGCGTAAGTGAATGCAACGGATTCAACTGGAATTCGAACTCGGCTCCCCAGTTTCTCGTTCCAAGCCGATATCCACTGTACCACAACGCACATCCCTGAGATATGTACAATAGGTAAATTGTCGGCATTTTATATTTTTAATATCGCGCATTGTCGACTGCACAATATAGTAGAGTTAGTTGGGTAGCGTCGGTAGAAAAAAGATTACAATGACGCAATTTGCTCCATCACAAGTTTGGAAACCGCATAACCTGCAACTGCGTTCCAGAAGTTCAAATACCAATATTTCAGAATATTTAGATGTCAATCTGAGGAATGTACAGAGGATTCGGAAAGAATTGGGTATGTGTAATGGTGATTACGAAGGTACGGTAGCTCACTCTAAGCATACTGATAAGAAGAAAGAACTTTCGAATGTGTTGGTGTGGGCCTCAGTCTCAACCAAATGCCTTACAGTGCTTGAGGATTAAAATAGATGTATTGTAGTAGACACTAGATCTAGCAACAGGATTCTGCACTACTCCACATAAAGAGGAGAACCCAGTCATGTTTATCAGCCAATTTCTGCGACCACATCAATACATACGCCTGAGCACCTTAATTTTCCAGACCGAAACCCCGTCTATTATTATGCGTGGAGCACAGTTGAGCAAAACATAAAAAAACTCTTTGTCACACCAAAGATGACCTGAATGCAAAGATTATGGCAGAATTCACCAACTTAAACAAGAGTTTCCGAAATCGTTCATGGGACGGTGATTGAAGCCGATGCTGATTTTATCGAACGTATTTATTCTTGATTCTAATATAGAATATATTTTTGTGTTTTGTAAATATATCTGTTAAAATGACACGACAATAAATCCATCGCCATTATTATGTTATTGATTGATTTTTTTAACGCTTTATTGACCGTTTTCATGTGATATGAAGTCAGACATATGCTTAGACTAAACGTATTTTGAGGAGATAAAATGATTTTGGGTATATATAAAGTCCTACTTCTTAAATAATAGCTGAAGTCCAAACAAGTGGTGTTATGCCTTTTCTAATATTTTTTCAGCTTAAATAAATATAACTAGAACTCCGCTCTCCGAATTTCCGATTTCGGTTTTTTTTCTATTACACCACCTTTACATCAAAACTTACAGCGTCTGTGATACCGAAGTGTTCACCTGACGATGCTTAACATCGGTAATCGTCACAGAACTGGCACTTCAATATGAATTTATATTAAAAGTGTAGTTGTAATCAAAATGATAATTCTGAGCGCTTTCGACACCTCTATAAGTTATTTTCAAGTATTCTAGGTTTGCAAATGATGTGTTAGTACTATTTTAAACAGTCTAAATTTAATCACGTTGAATTGCCGAATACAATGAGTACGGGGTGCCAGTGTTTATGACAGATTTCTTGAAGCGTTAGATTTTGCGTTTTGATTAAATGAGATTCCATTAATTCTATATGCTTTTTTCAGTAGGAGGTGTCTATCAGATTAACGTTCTCTTTGCCAATGTTACGTAATGAAGGTTTTGCAAGTTTTTGCTGGTTTAAAAGTGGATTTGATTCCGTCGAGAATGAGCATTGAAATAAAAATACTTTAGATAATTTTATATCTTCAAATAAGAAAACTCTTGTTCTTATACAAATAAAAATTAAATTAACACTCTTTTTCAAAAATATGCATATATAAATATAAAGTGTGAATGAAAACTAACTCTCCATTTTAAAATGCATATAATTTATGTACTAATTATATTTTTTATAAGAAATTGATATGCGTGGAAAAGGTTTAGCATAAGGTTTTATTTAAAATTCGAGATAAACACAATTTTGCGCTACTATCTTCTGAGGCCGTCCAGGTATTACGTCAACTGATTTTGCTAGGACCTCTTGTGGGATGGAAGACATAACTTCTTGCTTTCGCCTTTCATGTTCTGCCAAAGAGCATTTGAAATTTGGCATAGAAGAGGTACGCCATCTTACATGAAAACTAAATCTTCAACACTTTCATAAAGACTGAGCAGATTCCATCTTCCGATATGGCAAGATACATTTTTGACATCAATATTACCGCGAAGAATGATTGGACTCACATTTCTGTCCGAAATAACTCCATACTACAGGGTTCCTTGTGGCTGCTATTGAACTTCGCCTGCACAATATTGGTATTTGTTAGGGTTCACAAACACTTGTGGGGAAATACCGCGTCATTACTACAGTTGAGATTTTTAAAAAAATGTGACTAATCTTCCTGTTAAACCATCAATTCATAGCAAATGACACATTTTTCAGCAAAAACAGTGATTGATAGCAGTGAAGCTTCTACTACGCATGGCATTTAAACTTCTTTTGAATACAGCTTATATTGCGTGAAAGAACATCACACTGGCCATTTCTGCTTGTTAAATTGATATTTATTTACTACGTAAATTTTTGAATTTCATTTAGCCATGTTTTAGCCGCTTACAAATTTCAAATAAAATAACTAATCTGAAAAGACAGATAAAAATAGATTGCAAACTTTGTGAAAATTATTTCAAACAACTGCTTTAGTTTCCTTTCTGTCACCATACAATCAGTTTTAGACCCACTAGTGTGGAAGTGTAATCAATTTTTTTCCTTCGAAATAGGTCATTTGCAGTGGTGTGCAGTAATTTAAATTTCTTAAAGAGTGTATGATGAAATTTATTTGGCCGTGAATATATCACTTCATCCCTGAGTGCATCAGATTTTTTCCACGTCCATACACTATTGTTACGACTGTCGATTAGTTGTTCTACGGCCATTGTCTGCAATTGAAGTTACCATAAGAATTCGTACGAAAAATTGAACGCTTCAAAACTCACTGGCAAGCTTTACATAGAAGCCGTGGTTATTGCTGGTGTTAGCCTCTTAACTGTCAGTCGCATCATCCAGGTGAAGAAAGAAACTGGATCCATGAGTTCAAAACGTAAAAAAAAGTGCAGAACGAAGAGAAAAGCAACACCCAGAGACAACGTATACTGATCTCGGAACGTGTGAAAGATCCTAGGATGATATTACTCGTTTTATAGTTAAGTTTTTCAATGGTGCACATTCTTATACATTAAGGATTAAACACAAAAAAATAGACAAAATAGGCAGGTACTTATCAATCACGTTGCATATCAGTCGTTTCCTGAAATATAGAATCCCTATGATTTTTCTATAAATAAATTTATTGTGATTGTTCTAATGAGCTTTCTTCTATGGTACCTAGACTTTGTGAATTTATGCGCAGAACTGATAGCCCTGGAAGAATTTGGTACAGAGAAAATTACTGAAATAATAAATGAAATTTATAATAGTGGGGTAATAACCAGATTACCTCAGCAAGTCTATCTTTATAGCACTACCTAAGAAACCAGGAGCAAACTAGTGCGAACTCAACCGAACCATCAGTTTAATGAGCCATATAACAAAACTGATCGTCCGAATCTTGATGAATAAAGCGAGAAGCAGAGTCAGGCAAGGGATAGGACAAGAAAGTGCAATTTCGTCAAAGACACTGGAACAAGGAATGCCATACTTATGATTAGGATGCTCTCCGGAAGGGCAAAAGAATAAAGAAGGACTTATCCCTGTGCTTTATTGATTATGCAAAGGCGTTTGACAAAATACGCCACAAAGAATTGATGGAGATGTTTGGCAGCCTGGACATATTTGGGAAAGACTTGAGAATAATCAATAATCTTTACCGGCAGCAAACCGCTTGCATACGGACAGGTAATGAATTGAGTAGATATACAAAGATAGAAAGGGGCGGAAGACAAGGCTGTGTCTTTTCACCGGATCTGTTCAACTTGTACAGCGAGAATATTTTGAGGACCTTAGAAGTTATGACTGGATTCGTAATTAGAGGCCACAATTTAAAGAACCTAAGGTACGCAGATGATACAGTGCTGATATCAGACATTGAAAGGAAACTACAAGACCTCCTACAGAAGGTCGATGAAGAAAGTAACATGAAAGGACTAGAAACTGCACGAAAACCGAAAGCATGGTCATCAGAAAAAAGGCAGCGTAATTTGCCAAATTCAGGACGGGGATACTAGAATCAAGCAGGTACAAAAATTTAAGTACCTGGGAAGTGCTCTAACAAATGACGAAAAGTGCAACACAAAGATCCGAAGGAGAATTGGCATGGCGAAAGAAGTATTCCAAAAGTTGAGTAAGGTATTTCGCTAGAAACATGGAAGAGAGTACAGGATTGCTACGTGCTGTCCGTCCTTGGATATATCAGTGAAGGCTGGACAATATCATCAAAGATGAAGGATAACTTGAAGCAACTGAAATGTGGTTCTACAGAAGGATGCTGTGAATATCATGGATCGAGCATGTTAGCAATGATGAGGTCTTAGAAACAATGGAAACAAAAAAAATTAATATTGAACATCAGGAAGAGACAACTGAAGTTCTTCGGACACGCAATGAGGACGGAGGGCTTGGTGGAACTGATACTAACAGGCCAGATAGAGGGAAAAGAGACAGGAGAAAGCAACAGATGACATATTTGAAAGACCTGATCAGGTGGATGACGGAACGAGGGTTTCATAGTGTAACAGAAGAAGGCGTGCACAGAGCCACCAGGGATAGGGAAACGTGGAAAGCCATGATCTCCTATGTCCTGAAGGGACAGGGCACGCAGAAGAAAACGAATGTGATTGGAAACACGGTCTAATAATTTTGCAATTGAATAGGATCGAAATAAACATAAGTTCTTTAGTAAGAGATTTTTTTCTCATTTTTCTTCTTTGTGGAAATCGCTTTCGTGTTATTGCTATGTAACCAAGTTTGATGCTCAAAATTTAAATGCAATTTCAATCGATATTTATCTTCTTTATTCCTCCTCTTTTTTTCTTCATTTAATGTCGCTCCGCCGTGACATAGCGGACCTATACTTTATCTGTAAATAATTTAATGGCTATTTTTCAGGTGAATTCTTCGCTATGGTACCTAGACTCATGTGCTGAAAGATTTCATCATTCTAAAGAAGAAATGTCATGACGTAAAGGCATGTTTTATGCTAACAGATTATTTTCTCGCATTTCTCTCTCGTGGATCTAGGTTACGCTGGTAAGTTATATATATATATATTTCATTTTTAAACGAATTATTTCGCTACCTTGGTTTCTACCGTGAGTGGTGTCTTCAGGCGATTTTTAAAAACTCGTTTGAAAATGAAAAATATTAAAAAGTTCGACAATATAATTGTATAGAACACTTTTTAATACAAATGTGTACTGGTCTAACTTATTAAGACCAAAAACTAATAGGGTTGTTCCAACAAGAGAAATTAGTATAAACAAAATTTGAGAAACCGTAAATATTTTGTTTAAATTGTGAATTTGTTGTGATTAAAATTATTTATCCTTTGTATTATACATTAAGTGGTCACAATTAAAGTTGTCGCGATACTCGTGCTTGAGTTGAAAGTTGACTTCCTTCAAGCGAATAAATTTCTGACATTACATATCGAGATTCGTTTGCCAAATATATATATATATATATATATATATATATATGTGTGTGTGTGTGTGTGTGTGTGTGTGTGTGTGTGTGAGTGTGTGTGTGTGCTCTCACATGCCGATTAAGCAGCATGGAGAAATGATATACTTTAAAAGCATTGGCTACTCACTTATGTACGTATCGTTCAGTCAGTCATGAATTTAAACACTCTCAGCTACTGGCGTGTGCTTACATTGTACATAACAAACTAAAGTCCACCTTATTTTACCGAGCGCCCATAGCGCAGAAATAACATCGCCGAATTGATGTCAATTCGGTCGGGTTTTAATCCTGGCTAGAAGCAATCAATCGGATGTTTAACCATACTGATGAGCTGTGATACAGCTAAACAGGATAACTACATATATATATATATATGTGTGTGTGTGTGTGTGTGTGTGTGTGTGTGAGTGTGTGTGTGTGCATATGTATGCGGGCAGACAAGCATTAACGCACATGTATGCGGATCATGTGTCAATATATATTTTCATGTGACGAAGCATATGTTCACATACCGTGTGCAAATGTTTCCAATTTTGTATTTTTCTATTTAAATACGTCATGCAACAATCTATCGTGATTATTTCAAACGATGCAGACATCGATAAATTAATTGATGTTATTTAGCAGAAAAGAGAGGAGACGCCGACTATAATGGAAAGAACTAAAAAGAACGTAAACGAAATGATTTCACAAAAGAATCCACGAGGAATTACAGCCGGCAGATGTATCGATTTGTAGCCATTCTGGAATGGAAAAAAATCGAATTACATAATGATGAAAGGGATGATAATCTTTATTGGAATCATCATTAGTATTATTCATTTGAATTGCTATAATAATAATAATAATAATAATAATAATAATAATATTTGATTTTGTCCAGACCAAGCAATTGTAAGTACAATTTCATTTATACACCGGTCAAATAATAACACGATAATTGATCTTCATTATTTAACATTACATTTAATTCAATTCCTGACATCGTTGATTACCCTCGTCCAGATTTTAACATAAGGCCGCTAAACTCCTTATCCAAAGCACGGACCTAATAATCAATTTAATCAAATTTTGAGATTGTTAAAATAATTTCTGAGACGGTGTTTAGATATCTATCTGTCGAACATTCTCGCCCCCACACTTCCAATACCGGATACCGTTGTGAGGACACGTACTTTTGCCTTCTATGGACACGAATGACCCCACTAACTCACGATACACATCATTTTTTTGATAGTCTGGTGGGAAATTTCAGCACGGTATCTATTCCAGCGTAATATTACAGTTTTATCCGTCTGTATATTTTGGAAGATGCTAATGGATTTAAGAGAGGTGAAGATAATCTTCAGTGACATATCATGTAAAAATGCAAATGCACATAATCGTAGAAGTTGGTTGCTTGTTTTGTTTTTATGGAACATCAACACCTCGTCATGTCATTTATTGCCAAGTTAATTCTTTTTGTTTATTTATTGCTGGTAATACCTTTTTCTTTCAACAACTTATTGTTGTTTTTATATAAGTTTTGTGTCTAGTAATACATTTTTTTCGAGTATCAAGATTCATTGGGATTTGTTTTTAAGGGCAGGGTCTCCAAGTCCTACGCTTGTTATTTAACCCATAACTGGAGGGAAGGGACGGATTAATACCTTTCCCAAGGATACCAAGTGAATACAGGGTATTCAACTGGAATTCGAACTCGGCTCACCGATTTCTCTTTCGGAGCCGATATCCACGGCACCATAACGCACATCCGTCACATAAACGCTTACAGCACCTGGTATTCCCAAGCGGTCACCAATCTAAGTACTGACCAGGCTCAACGTTGCTGAACTTCGGTTATTGAGCGAGAACCGGTGTATTCAACGTGATATGGCCGTAAGCAGTATTGGTAGTAGTAGTAGTAATAATAATAATAATAGTACATACTAGCATATGTAGATTATGACAAAATAAAGATGAATGACAATTAACCGCATATTAAACAAAGACAGAAAATTGGCACTTATGGAAAGAGATGCTGTAGACTTGCAGATAATTTCCAGTGATATATCAGTCAGTCAGTTGTGCTATACGTGATACACGCCTTGGGCTATCATGTCTCGAAAAAGATATGACTAACTGGGCAGAAGATTATCCCGCAGTCGGTTGCCATTGATATCTACGGTAGACTGATTGCCAGCCAAAGCTATAAACCCAATCTGTCCTATTATTTAACCCATAACTGGAGGGAAGAGACGGATTAATACCTTTCCCAAGTGTATTTGTGCGTAAGTGAATGCAAGGAATTCAACTGGAATTCGAAATCGACTCCTGATTTGTCGTTCCGAGCCGATATCCACTGCACTACAACGAATATCCTGGACACGTGGGAATAAAATTGCTACTGCTACTAGTACTACTACTACTACTACTACTACTACTACTACTAATAATAATAATAATAATAATAATAATAATAATAAAAAAAGTTAATACTCATCGATGGTTACGTGCATCTGGATTAAAGTCTGAAACTGAAGGATTTATACTTGCAGCACAAGACCAAAGTCTTTTCACGAGAAACTTTCAGGCAAATATTATGCATAATAATATGGATCCAAAATGCAGGTTTTGTGATAAACACCAAGAAACAATAGACCACCTAATCTCAGGCTGTTCTGTGCTTGCCCCAAACGAATATAAAAATCGCCACGATAGAGTTGGGCAATATTTACATTGGGCAATGTGCAAACATTATGGAAAAGCTGTAAACAAACACTGGTATGAACATCACCCAGCACCGGTTACAGAAATAGAAGATGTAACCATTCTATGGGATTACACCATCTACACAGACAGAAAAATTGAAGCAAACAGGCCAGACATTATTGTTAAAAACCAGAAGGAGAAAACTTGTCTATTAATTGATATGGCTTGTCCAGCGGATTGTAACATAGCAATCAAGGAATTTGAAAAACTGTCAAAATATAAAGACCTGGAAATTGAAATAGAAAAAATGTGGAAATTGAAAACAAGAGTTGTGCCAGTGATAGTAGGTGCACTTGGAATGATAAAAAATGGAACAAAACAACACATTGAAAGAATCCCTGGAAACCCCAGCTTAAGAGATATACAAAAAATTGTATTATTAAGTACAGCCCACACACTAAGGAAAACGTTATCTATGTAATGCTGGGGATGATAGGGAGGATAGAAAAACATGAAATGGAGTCATAACAACACGCCACTACCTGCCTTAGGTCTCCCCGCAGACTTGGTTGGTAGTGAGACCAATGCAGAAATCTAAATATGATGAAAAATGACATAATAATAATAAATCGCGAAATAATACCAATTTCATGACAAAGTAAATATGAAAGATTATCAAACACATATTAAGAGAACGCAGAACATCAACCTATACACAGCATCAGAACTGAATTAATTGGTTGAGAAACCTGCTTTTCAATATACAGACCAATTTTAATTGCACAAACAAGAATTTTTATACGAGTAAGAAGTGAAAAATATGCTTTGAGTCTTTTCGTACGAATCTTTTAACTACTAGTGGACAGAAGAAAAAAAATCTAGTAGTTATACAGTATATAGACCTGCCTGACAGCGGAGTTTCGTTGTTCCAACACTGTACAGGACAAAACTAAAAAGAGACCAAAAATTGATAAAAAAATTTGAGATATGAAGGTAAATGTAATGGGGATATAACATTCGTCAAAGTGAAAGCAAAAACTCTCGAAATGCAGACAATAACTTGAAAATACAAACGACTGTCATATTACAATTTCGAAGAATGATGAAGAATGTTATAATACTGAAGAGGCATTCTGTCACTGATTTGGAAATAAGAGACAGTAATAACGTTCACAAGCATTAGTAGTAATATTAATGTTTTGAAATCTATTATGAGCTAAAACTAATATAGTTTGTGTTCATACCTATAATAGTTACAAAGAAACTACATAAAATACAGGATTAAATTGTGAAATGTGAAGTAGAATTTCCCAACTACAGTCTTTTGAATAATGAAATTGCTGAGAATGGTGCTGGAACTTACAAAGAGATTGTTCTGATAACAAGAAAACTTGTGATATCAAAGAGCAATTGCTTTAAGCATACGAGAATAAAATTTTCACTCTTGCTATTATTAATATCTTTTGTTCTTTTCAGCATAATTCGATTTCTGTTATGGTCACACTATCTTCCATGTCTGCAGAAAGGGCTAAGGCAGGTTTGTCGTATGTTATTATTACTACATTTCATTTTTTATCTCCCATAACATCACTATCGTTACATAGGCATAGTTCTCCGGAGTGTGACAATTTTTTTGTTCATCTATTAATTTTTAGGGATTCTTTCAATGCGGTGTTTCGTTCCAATTTCCTTCATTACCAGTGCTCATACTATTACTGCTTCTAGTCTTGTTTTCAATTTCCACATTTTTTCTATTTTAATTTCCAGGTTTTTATATCTTTATAGTTTTTTCAAATCCCTTGGTTGTTATGTTAAAATTCGCTAGACAAGCAATATAAATTAGTTGGCAAGTTTCCTTTTTGGTTTTTGACAATATTGTCCGGCGTATTTGCTCCAGTTTTCCTGTCTGTGTAGATGGTGCAATCCCAGAGAAAGATGACATCTTCTATATCTTTAATTGGTGCAAATTGATGCTCATACCAGTGTTTGTTTACATATTTTCAAAGGTTTTTCACATTGTCTAGTTTAAATATTGCCCCATTTTATCGTGACGATTTTTATATTCATTCAAAGCAAATACAGAACAACCTGAAATTTGATGATCTATTGTATTCTGTCACAGAAACCTTGTTTTGAATCCACATTGTTATGTATGATATTTGCCTGAAAGTTCTTTGTGCAAAGACGCGCTACAAGAATAAAGCCTTAAGTTTCAGATTTTAATCCATATGCTGGTGATCATCGATCAGTATTAACTTTATCAACATCAAGTTTATTAACTCATTCTGGATATTGACAATGCACAGGGTTTTCTTTGCCAGTGTTGTTTTATTTTTCAAGAGCTTTATCTTTGTCTTAGTTTTCCATATTTTTTGCGGCAACATTTAATACATTGCTTCATTTTTGGTTTTCTACAGAATCTACTAAATGTTAATATTGTTTGTATTTACAGCTGGATTTCATTATTGAATATTTTTCTTTCTGTTTTCATGTTGTTTGAATAGGTGTTCCATTCAGTCGCTTGTTGTTTCGATTAAGTTAATAAGCTAGTAGTTGTTGTCTTGTATGAGAATTTGAGCTGAATAAGACCTTTTCTACCTTCATTACAGGGCATGTATAAACTGCGTGCATCAGCTTTTGGGTGCATAGAAAAGAGTTTTTTTTTGCCTTTGAATTCTTTCGTCTGATGTCATTTCGAGTCCAGTTAAAGATGTTGAAATTATATTAGTTCACTGGGATTGCAAGTTTATGTATGATCATAAATCTGTTCTGTAAATTCAAGTCATTTCCTAATATCATTCGTACCCTCCTATAGTACTTTTTACGTGATATTTCTTTCATTTTCTTATGGTGGAATTTTTCACTCTCATTTACACCTAGGTATATATAAACTTCTTCTTGCTCTGAATATTTTATTGTTACAAAAGTGACTACTCTAAAGAAGAAGTTTATCTACCAATTGTCGTAAAATTTTGGATTTAGCACATTCATCGAAATTTAATTGCATTCCGATATTTCCATTACAGCATTTCAGTTTTTGCAGAATACCTTCCAACTCCCTGTCATTCATTGCACACAACTTTAAGTCATCCATGTAAAATAGATGGATTATTTTCTTTTGAGCTATTTTATAAACTTATTCTGTCTTGTTAAATTGGTTGTTAATGTTATTAGTTACATTTATTATTATTATTATTATTATGTCATTTTTCATCATATTTCGATTTCTGCTATGGTCTCACTGTTGTATATCAATAAACAGACAAACACGGGTATATATAAAAATATATGAGTTGTATTTTTTATTAATGACGATGAACCGTGTAGCCTAGTGAACAGAGAGTGAGAGAGCGCGCTTCTACTGGGGCTGACGGGGGTCGTATCTGTTGCTCCTCTGGTCTGGTCTGGCTCTCTCGTCTGCCTCTGTCTCTCTGCGTCTGAAATCCGTGCGCCGAGGTCTTTTATAATCTCCAAACCGGTACTTCCGGATTTTGCCTCGCCCACGCACGCCCACGTAATTCTCAGAGACACCTGTTCTGTCTGCCTCTTGTAGCCATTTCCGCTACTGCCGGAAATAAGGTCAAACAAACATCCGTTCCTTTCAACGACCGGAAAACACCCCCGCTTGCATCAGCCTTTCCTCGGGTGGGGCGGGATTGTTATATTACATTCCTCGCCCACCCATTTTCCAAAATGTTCACCTAAGAACATTTTAAACGCAACACCCTCACTCTCCTCCCCATGCCACACAAGCCCGACAATTGTATAAAACATGTGTCGAAACAAACAAAACAACAAAAAAAAAAATATAGGGGAGCCTACATCGGCAACCCAACAATGTTCGTATCCATCTTGAAAATTGTTCTACCAGCTCGATGTTTCATTGTTTTTTTGTTTTTTTGTTTTTTCTTTCTTTTTTTTCCTCCTTTTTTTTTTTTTTTTAATATCCATTTTCAAAGAATTGGGCAAAGTTCTTAAAAATGTTCATTTTCTTTCTCGACTCTGTCCATAAGCGTAGACACCTCGATGTATAACCACGTGATTATAGGCGGTAATCGCGCCCCAGTTTCCAAACTAACATCGAGTAAATGACCTTTGACCAACACCATGCGTGCTTCTGCTCGAGTTTATTGTTACACATGTAACCTCATTTAATTTAATTTAATTTCAAACATACTATGTTTGAACACAGAAAAAATGGCCATTATCTGCCGTATATATCATTCATAGTCTGACCGAGAAATGTTCAATAGAAAATGAAGAAAATTACCCCGATTCCAACGTTAATCCGCATGCACTTTACTTGTGGAGGATATTAATTTAGTCTAAAAAAAATGGACCCGTGACTCGTAGTTCCTTAGTTTGTACACTGTCTTCTATTCCTTGAACTACTTCCTCTGGATTCGAAACCAAGCATATCTGATTTGTTGACGTCTCTCTGTTTAACGCAGAGACATTTGAGTGTTGAACACCCGTTGACCCCGGAGTACTATTCACAACAGATAACTCAATTTCCTTTTCCGAAGCACTGTTGCTTCTTTTACACTTAAAAATCCGCTTCCTGGCTATTATTCCCAGGATTATTATTACGCCGACCACGCCAGCAATGACTCCTATCGTCAACCTCTTCGGGAGTTCTTCATCCTTCACTAAATCTTTCCATATCTATCTGTTCCAAGGTATTTACTAGTTTTCAGAAATTAATATATCTTCAAAAGATATTTCCCAAGTCACATAAATGAAAATTCCAGAGGATGTTGAATTGATGGGAACCTGCACAAGAGCATAATTCACAACCATAGAAATGTAAATCATTTTGTAGTGTACAGTCATTGATAAGAAATCCAAAAAAAAAGAAAACCTAACACTGCACAACCCAACGAAAACATTGTTATCAACAAGTTAATCCAATTATCCACTTTAAAGAGTAGAAGAAACTTCCTTTACATGATTTTACATCTCACTTACTCAATAAAAGTCAGATTAATTAAGCAACATACCAGTAAACTCACTTCACATATATGGTAAAATATTAACAACAAAATAAATCATTAACTCAGATGTTTTGTACTTACAGATAGGTAAATATTTCAACTTTCTTCCTCCCCGTCAACTTTAACACTCCTCTCCTCCCGCCAACTTTAACACCCCCGTCAACCCCAAACCTATGCGCTACTCCCTACATGTAGTCTGTTAACCCCCTCCGCTCTACCCTTCTTAATGTGTTTGACACCAACAATCCACATTTCTCAATGGCAAAAGTATTCATTTTTTTTTCTAACTGGACTTATTATAAACACGAGCAGAGAACACACACACTATCAAATCAATGAGTCACTTACCTTGGCTGACGTCCATAGTCGCGTCTGCTATATATTTTCGTCTTCTTTTTTCTTTTTCTTCCTTCCTCGCTGTCGTCCGGTTGTTTACTATTTTTGTCTTCTATCCGGTAGTTTTAATTCCGTTGAATTTTCAATCTCACCGTGGTAACCAGCTCGTATCAATCTGTTTTGTTGTTTCAAAACAGCAAGTCACTTAGGCACCAAAAAGACAAGTCTGTTGTATATCAATAAACAGACAAACACGGGTATATATAAAAATATATGAGTTGTATTTTTTATTAATGACGATGAACCGTGTAGCCTAGTGAACAGAGAGTGAGAGAGCGCGCTTCTACTGGGGCTGACGGGGGGGGTCGTATCTGTTGCTCCTCTGGTCTGATCTGGCTCTCTCGTCTGCCTCTGTCTCTCTGTGTCTGAAATCCGTGCGCCGAGGTCTTTTATAATCTCCAAACCGGTACTTCCGGATTTTGCCTCGTCCACGCACACCCACGTAATTCTCAGAGACACCTGTTCTGTCTGCCTCTTGTAGCCATTTCCGCTACTGCCGGAAATAAGGTCAAACAAACATCCGTTCCTTTCAACGACCGGAAAACACCCCCGCTTGCATCAGCCTTTCCTCGGGTGGGGCGGGATTGTTATATTACATCACTACCAACCAAGTCTGCGGGGAGACCTAAGGCAGGTAGTGGCGTGTTGTTATGGCACCATTTCATGTTTTTCTATCTTCCCTATCATCCCTAGCATTACATAGATATATTTTTTCTTAGTGTGTGGGCTGTACTTAAGACACTTTTTTGTATATCTCTTAAGCTGCGGTTTCCAGGGATTCTTTCAATGTGTTTTGTTCCATTTTTTATCATTCCAAGTGCACCTACTATCACTGGCACAACTCTTGTTTTCAATTTCCACATTTTTTCTATTTTTTCAATTATTATTATTATTATTATTATTATTATTATTATTATTATTATTACTTTAACTGTAATAAATTTCTGCTATGGCCACACTACCTACTAAGTCTTCAAAAAGATTAAGGCAGGTTTTGGGGTGTTGTTATAGATAAATTTCATGTTTTTCTGTCACGCATAACATTCCTAGTGTTACAAAGACAAAGTTCACCAATTGTGTGGGTTCCAGTCAACAAGACATTTATTTTTGTATATCTCTAAAGCTGATATTTCCAGGGATTCTTTCAATGTGTTGTTTTGTTGCATCGCTTATCATTTAAAATGCACTTACTATCACTTGTACTTTTCTTGTTTTCAATTTCCACACATTTTTCTATTTCAGTTTCCAGGTACTAATATTTTGATAGATTTTTAAATTCCTTGGTTGATATGTTACAATTCGCTGATCAAGTCATATTAATTAGTAGGCAAGATATTTTTTTTTGATTCTCATAATAATGTCCGGCCTATTTGTTTCAATTTTCCTATATGTGTAGACGGTGCAATCCCATAAAATGGTGACATATATCTCTATAACCAGTGCTGGGTAATATTTATACCAATTATGGTTTACATATGTTTCAACGTGTTTGGACATTGTCCAGTGTAAATATTGCTCCACTTTATCGCGACAATTTATATATTCGTTTTGGGCAACATAACATTCTGATACTAGATGAACTCTTGTTTCTCGGTATTTGTCACAGAACCTGCATTTTGAATCCACATTATTATATATGATATTTGCCCAAAAGTTCTTAGTGAAAAGACTATGGACTTGCGGAGTAAGAATAAAGACTTCAGTTTCAGATATTTTTTATATATAATCATATCGCCACAAGAAAGGCATTTTACTATCACTGTTTTGCAGGGGATTACATAGGAGGGTTATAGTTATAGGAGGTGTCAGGAAGTGGGTAAGAGAAGGATGGGAATACTGACGAGAGTGGAGTGGACGGAGATACGAGCATGAGAGATCCAGCTTAGTGAGATAGGAGATGACTATTGACTTTACATTTAAATTCTTGGAGACTGTAGGTGACGGGGAAGCAAGTAAATGGAAGGGAATTCCATTGGCGGGAAATTCGAGAAAAGGCTGGTGGAGTAAAATTTGCGTTTATAATTTATTGGTTTCACAGTAAAAGGGTGGGACCTAGTTTCTAATAAATTTATATAAAGTAAATTTATATATAGAGTAAATTTATATATAGAAGGCACCAGTGGGCTAAGTTCATCAAGAAGCTCGTAACCATGAATAAGTATTAACTTTATTAATATAGGCTTTTTTTGGTACGTTCTGGATATTGAATATGTAGGGGTTTGTTTTTCCAGCGTTGTTTTATCTGTTCAAAAGATTTATACTTTTTTTTATATATATCATTTGCATGGATAGCTAGATCTTGGATTCTTTTTTGGTTTTCTACACAATCTACTAAATGTCAATCTTTTTGGTAATTTCTGCCTTTTTTCATTATTGAATAATTTTCTTTCTGTTGCCATGTTGTTTGACTAATTGTAATATTCAGTTCTTAGTTGTCTTAATGTTTATTAGTAAGCCAATGGTCGTTGTCTTGTATGATAATTCAAGCAGAATAGTATATCTACCATTTATTTACGAAGTATGTATAGACGTTCGAATGCCAGTTTAATACGTTGCATTCATTTACGTGCAAATATTTTTGGGAAAGGTATACATTCGTTGCTTCTCCTTCCAGCTATAGGTTAAATAACAGGACAAATTGGGTCTTATAGCCTTGTTTAACAACCAATCTACTGCAGGAAGTAATCAAAATCTACTGCAGGAAAATCTTCTGCCCAGCCAGATACATCTCTTTCGAGATATGATTTCCCAAGCGTGTATCATTTATTTTTATTATACGTGTATATTGTATAGCAGAAGTACTCACTGTTTGGAATATTTGACAAACATATAATATATATCAATATATACTTTTTTATTAGGATTATGAATTTACTAATATAATACAAAGATTATAATAGGAACCGTTTACAGATGTAATTAAAGTGTTTACTTGTTTAGATAATGGTCAGTTTTTGCTATTTGTTTATATCTTGTTTTTAGTCTGAATGATAATTACTAATATGAGAACATTATTAATAACAATTTCTTTATATTTAAAGATGTTTTCTCTTTAATAATTTAATTAATTTAACTCTGCTGTTATCGTCGTTATTATTAATCTCTTCTCTGTATATATCTATTATTACAGGTTTTTTTTTTGTTAATATTAATGTCTTTAATTAAATTATTTTGGTGTCGATGCGTTCGCTTCTTTTATGCTTGTTTTTCTTTAAAATAGCGATTAATATTTGTTTTGCTATTGTTATTCTTGAGCAGATGCTTCTAAGTTGCAAAAGAAGAATGGATATATTATCCATAGAAGAAGAAGAAGAAGAAGAAGGAGGAGGAGGAGGAGGAGGAGGAGGAAGAGGAGGAGGAGGCAAAAGAGCTAATAGAAAGTCGGTATAAAAAAGAATCAATACTAATCATAATAATGATAACACGAGAAATAATAAAATCACCAGACCAAAGTATAGAGAATTTTACAAACTGACGGAACAATCAAATTATACAATAATAAAATGTTCCTTCATATATACATGCTAATTCCAACTGAGTTTAATATATCTTTGAAGATATTCTTAAAAACTATCAAGATACAAGGAAATGGTAATCTGAAAAATGTGGCACTTGAGGACATTCACAATTTCAGTCGTAGGTGGAAAAATCAGATTGATTGGAAAATGTTCCGACAGAATCATTGAAAAGATTCTTGGTAAACTAAGACTTAAAGAAATACAAAAAAATATAATCACAAGTACAACTCACGCATTACTAAGAGCGTTATCTGTGTAAAATAACAATGATACTTTTTTGTGTTATTTTTCTCCAAAAATGTTTAGTAGAAAATGTCATGCTGCCGTAAGGCTTTAGTTAGAACCTATAAAATATGATTAAAATATTATTTATTATAGACATCTACTATCTCACTAACTCGCATCCATTCTCTCAAGCTATTTTTTAATCTACTTCACCCAAATCCTCGGTATTCTCATCCGTCTATCACCCTCCTCCTGACATTTCCCATAGCTAGCCATTTCCCCTATGTAAACCCATGCGCAAAAGTAGCAGTAGAATGCCTTGCATGGGGTGAGATGATTTTTTTTAAAAATCCAATTTGCAGAGTTGTCTCACTTAAAATAATTATCTTAAAATGATGGTAAACATGATTATTATTATTATTATTATTATTATTATTATTATTATTATTATTATTATTAATTTCACTACAGCGATATTTTATCCGTTCAATAAATTCTAAAAGTTATTAACGAATTGTTGACTTTTGTCCCACTAAATATTTTGTAAAAATTATGCAAAATACAGGTCGGGATGCCATAATCAAGCAGGTACAAAAATTTAAATACCCGGCAAATGTTATAAAAGAAAACAGAAAGTGCGACAGAGAGATCCGAAGGTGAATTGGCATGGCAAAGGAAGCATTCCAGAAATTGAGTAAACTATTACAAAACAGGATAATTTCGCTAGAAACAAAGAAGAAAGTACGGGATTGCTATGTGATGTCAGTTCTTTAATACGGTAGTGAATGCTGGACAATATCATCAAAGATGAAGGAAAAACTTGAAGCAGCTGAAATGTGATTCTACAGAAGGATGCTGCGGATATCATGGATCGAGCATGTGAGCAATGATGGTGTTTCAGAAAGTATGGAAACGAAAAGGAAATTAATATTGAGCATCAGGAAGAGACAACTGAAGTTCCTGGGACATGCAATGAGGAAGGAGGGCTTGAACAACCTGATACTAACAGGACAGATACAGGGGAAAAAGACAGAGGAAAGCAACGGATAACGTATTTGAATGTCCTCAGCAGGTGGATGACAGAACGGGGGCTGACAGACATTACATGAGAAAGCGTGCTAAGAGCCACCAGGGATAAGGTGATTTGGAAAGCCATAATCGCATACGTCCTGAAGGGACAGGGTACATAGAAGAAGAAGAATTTCGTTAAAAGGTCAAGTGATGGTAGCAACCTCGTTTTTAATTCACATCTAATCTTACGAACAGGAACAGTAGAAGCAACAGTAAACATAAATAAAAAATAACCGTCTTTAAAAAAAACTATAAATATATAACGTATTGTTTAAACATACTAATCGAGTATAAAATTGTTTTGTTTTCTTGTGTAGCTTCTTGCTCCAATCTCTTTCATTTTGAAACACAATCTGGTCTCTCTCGCTTGTCAACCCATCTAGGCGAAGAAAAACTCTAAAGATCAACCCACAAATTGAGCTATTTAACATGTTGAGAAGTGAATGGCTTCTGCGTTATAAGGTCGCGAACGATTCCCTACATGCTTCGGAATACTGTCCATAAAAGACCATTATCTAGTGTTGCGTATAAATTTATGTGAACTCGTGTATCATTTCTGGGAACATTATAAGAACTAAAAATTAAAGTGAACTGTCCAGTATCGCTTTTTCAGTGGTTAAATATTAAAAAGTAAATTAATATAAAGAGCAGTCCACAAGAATGACATCATTTTCGATGGAAACATTTCCTTTTATAATTGTAATTCAATAGTATAGATCTCCAGTGTTGCAATCTATAAGCTGTATATGTGTGAATACACGTTTTCGATCCATATATATACATTAATGGACGATGGTCCGTTTTTAAGAGAAATTCTCGTTCATATAGGAATCTATGGATTTTTTTCATTGTAAAAATTATAACCGAAGCTTCCTTCTCGATCTGGCTGTAGATATTTGTTGGCAGCTATTAAATATGCGCTAGTAGCTTAGTTGCTCCATCGTCATATTTATGTGATATTATTGCACCAAATCCCAAATCACTTGCATCTGATGTAACGACATTGTTAATTTAGCATCAAAATATGTTCCAGATAAATCGGATGTTAGGACATTTTTTATCTTTTCAAACACACTTTGGCATTACTCTGTCCAAATTCATTTAGTGTCTTTCTTTAACAAGGCATGTAAAGATACTGTTACCTCATGTATATTTGATATTTACTCATAGTAGTAGTTTGCCAAGCCTAAAAATGCTTGAAATTTTACTAAATTGGTTGATGGTGGCATGTCTTTAATTACGACCAGATTTTGTACTAGATATATTCTAGACATAAATAGCTCACATTTAGTTTCACTTATTTGAATTCCGTATTCTTTGATCATTTCGAATACTATTTTTACATCTTCCGTATGTTGGTGTCAGGTTTTGATTTTAATCTCAAGGTGATTTAGATATGCTTCCGAACAATCTAACCCATCGAGCCTTGTATCCAAAATTTGTTGAAAAATATTCGGAGGTACGTATAACCCGAAAAGAAGTCTATTGAATTTATATAAACCGTTTTGTAATTTCACAGTTTTTCCTTCTACTAGTATTTGTAGGTAGCCGTCTGACAAGTCCAACGTACAAAATGTTTTCTTCATTTAATTTGGCGAAAATTTCTATCGGAATTATGTAAGATTTCATAAAACCCCGTTCAGAAATCAGCGTATACGCGAATTTAATTTTTATTTCTCTTCACGTAAATGATAGTCATAGTAATCAATTTTGAAAATGATCCCTAATTCTTTTAGCCTTTCCGATTCCATATTGATTGGATCTGACGCTGGAAAAGGTACAGCATTTCTTGGTCAGAATAATGATGTTAAATTTTATTTAGCTTCAAAATTTGCCTTTGCTTTCGTGCAAGTGTCAAGACTTTTTGAAAACATATTCTGGGAAGTTTCTTTGTAATTCAGTTTTGAATTTTTCTATTGCCATAATCTTAATTGCGGTGACAATAATTACTTGGTTGCAGTGCGAATTCATTCACAGGTCCCAAAAATTAATTAATCCAATTCAATCCATTCCCAATAAATTTGTTGTATTTTAAACACAAATGCCACTGTTTTTTGGTCTTTCCTAGAAATACTAAAGGTGAACTAAGCTAAAAAATAATTTTTTCTTTGAAATTCCACGAACAACTTTCCCTAAGGTCAATAAAATCGGTCTACCTAGTCTTCTCTAAACTTTTTCATTAATTATATTAATATCAAACTAAGCATCAAATTTTTATTTTATTTTTATATTATTAATCACGTCAAAACAATTTACTTTTCGAAGATTTTTTGGACAAAATCTTGCTAATTTACGGAATGTATTTACTTTGTTATATACATTTTATTTCTCATCCAATTTTCTTTTTTACAACAAGTATCCTTAGAACATAATCTTTTATATCAGTAGCATTTTTGTTTCTAAAGAAACAATCAAATTTAAAATGCATACCACCACAACCGTGGTAAGTAATAGATATTTTATTGTAATTTTACGGTTTCGGTAGAAGTTGAAAAACGTCCATTTTTTTGCTTCGACGGTCGAGTGCTGTATGTTTGCGAAATATCGCTCTCCTCAATCATTGTTTCATTTTTAATCCATTTCTATTTTACTCAATATTCCAGAGCTTATTTCCAATTTCTCATATGACATTAAGCACTGAACACATAGACATTTAGATGAATCTGAGGTTAACTCATCTAACTTAAAGGTTTCACATTCTCGATTAACAACATCTGCGTAGGTTAGATAACTATCAATGACATACTTTACTAGGTTGTCTCAAATTCAACGTGCATTAAATAATGAAGTTCTATTTCTGAAATTTTTCGATAATATCCGTATGGTTTCCACGAAAGTTTTATTTTGCCAGGTTTTTTCGGCTAAATAAAATTTATGTAATTTTCATGTTCAGCGGGGAAAATATTTCTTAAAAATAGTCAGACTTTCTTTGCGTCATTCTAATGCAAAATATCTACTTTGAAGATCCCTTCGATTCTTCTGTGATACGTTTGAAAGGTTATTCTTTCGTCCGAATTGTATTCAAACTTGGTAATGGATTTCTCAAAAACGTCTAGAGTGAATGAGTCCGGCGATTTTTTTCCACCGTTTTCTTTAACAACAATTCCAAAAAAATTTTGTTGCTGTTCTTTAACTGAAATTGCCGATCGTCTTGTTTTTCTATTATGGTAACAGCTGTTTTAGCTGTTAGTTTAGCCGTTCCCGCTGATATTTTGTTGCTATAACTATAAGTCTGTTGCTTTAGCCGTTCATACTGGACATTGTGGCTGTAAATATAGGTTTTGCTGTTGTTTTTGGCGTTCACACTGGACTTTTGTAGCTGTAACTATACGTTTTGCTATTGCTTTTGCTGTTCACGCTGAACCTTAGTTGCTGTAAATATAGGTCTTGCTGTTGTTTTTGGCGTTCACACTGGACTTTTGTTGCTGTAACTATAAGATTTGCTATTGCTTTTGCTATTCACACTGAACCTTAGTTGCTGTAAATATAGGTGTTGGTGTTGTTTTTCCCATTCACGCTGGACCTTTGCTGCTGTATCTGTAGGTTTTGTTTCTTTTAAGGTTGTATCTGTAGGTTTTGTTTCTTTTGGTGTTCACGCTGGTCTTTTCTTGCTGTAAATGTATGTGTTCTTGTTGATTTGTCCGCTAACGCTGGTCTTTTCGTTGTTGCAACTGTATTTCTTTACCATCTCCAATGTTTGAAATATCATTGATTTTATCCATTTTCTTGCATTCTGTTGAATATTTCAAGAACTACCTGTATGATACATATTTTTCCTTTATAGTCGTCATGAAAGTCTAGAACGAGTTCTTCGTCACTTATTTTATAAAGTTAGTTTTCGTAACGTTTTGAAGAGAAGTTTTGGTAAGTCGCTATTAACGAATTATAATATCTTAGCTTAAAGTCAGAGTACTGAACGAATTATTAGTAAAAATGCTCCTAAAATCATTCTCTCAAGAATTTCTTTATAAACAATCTTTTCAATAACACATAACACGGGAAGAAGGCACAACACAGAACAGGCTCAGATTTCTGTATGAGTTCTTTATATAATAAATATTCATGGCTTTGTGATTCTAGTAGCACAATGTTATCAACGGTTACATTTGTCGTCCGTATTGGTCCTCACATGTCGATATTGACACTTTCTTTCTGCATAATAGATAGCCTTGCATTCTAAGTCTTTCTGTATAGTTTTGACATCAAGACCTGGACTCTAAATGATATCAAATGAATGAACTCTAAAGCACGAAAACTTTAATCAAAGAATAACATGCATAATCCTATTTCTGATAAAGACCTTTTATTCATAGCCCGTAATGAAAGTGAAAGCAGTGTTATTCATCTAGAACTATACTACAATAAAACAACTATTGGTTTATTAACATGCATGGAATCACCGCAAAATGAAGGTCGTTCTAAATGCGCGTGCCTCTTCGTCCTACAGCACGAATACTGGTGTCCCACAAGGCTCTATCCTGGGCTCGACGCTCTTCCTTATTTTCATCAACAACCTCGCAGATGAGATGAAGTCCCAAGTAGGCCATCTACGCAGATGACACTACAATATACACCCGCACCAGTAAAAAACCTGCCGTGGCGGACAGACATAATCTCGCTGCTGACCTTGAACGGGATCTACACTCTGTGGTGAACTGGGGCAAGAAGAGACTTGTCAACTTCAATTCATCTAAGACCAAGCTGTTGTCTGTCAACCATTACAGGAAACCTCTCCTGCCTCCCATAAGCATGGACCAAGCGATACTCCCGGAGAGGAATACACTCCGCCTCCTCGGACTTACCCTGTCCTCAGACCTCAAATGGAACCACTATATTGAATCCATAGCAAAATCTACTGCTAAGAAGGTTGGGTCACTATGTCGATCCAGGATGTTTTTTCCACCTGAATCCATCCTGCATATATACAAGTCAACCATCCGTCCGTGCATGGAGTACTGCTGCCGTTTATGGTCAGGCGCCCCTGCCGTTCTCCTCAGTGTTCTTGACAGGCTCCAAAGGAGAGTCTCTAATGTGATAGGTACTGATCTGGCGACTCGACTGCAGCCACTTCCCCATCGTCAAAATGTGGCCTCCCTTTGTCTGTTCTATAAATACTTTCATGGCTTCTCCTCAGACGAACTTAAGTCACTGATGCCTCCTCAACAGGTGTTTACTCGTGCAACCAGACTGGCAACTGGGTCCCACCCATTCACAGTCAGGTTAGCCAAATGCAGACGACAATTCTACTCCTGCAGCTTCTTCTCTCGCACTTCCCGCCTCTGGAACTCGCTCCTGTATTCTTGCTTTCCTGACGGCTACAACCTCCAGAAATTTAAATGCAAAGTCAATACTCATCTACTAACCACTGGGCTCTAGCTCTCTCCCCAACCCTGTATAACCCTCCCTTTCTCTCCACCTATGTATCTGTCATCGCACCTGCTTTCTATTGTTCCTTTCTGACTGGTTTGTACTCCTCACTCTTTTCTAATTAATCTTTTTACATTTATGTAGCCCCCTGCACATCAGTGGCGTTTCCGCCTTGCTCGGGGTGAAATGATTAAAAAAAAAATAACAAAGGAATCGGTAATAAACTTAGTAAAAATATAACGAAAACAGAATTAAGATGTTCATACATAAAAAACGTTGAGATTTACATGTAGTGAATTCTTTAGAAAAACAAAACAGAAAAGCGAAACTAAATGTTGCAGCAAAAATATGGGGAAAAAATCCAAGGCTAAATTTCTATAACACATGAAACTACGCTGGCAAGAGTGAGCTCTCCATGGCCAATATCCAGAACATGTAATAAAGACGATGTTGCTAAAGTTGACATTTATCATGCATCTGTATTATAGGCTGAAACAGAAGTAGTTATTTTCGCAAAATCAGAGCCTGTTCCCTAAGAAATTTTAAACATTTATCATATAAAATTATGTTGATCTAAAATGTCGGTTCTGAGACAAATACCAGAAAACCATAGATCAACTGATCTCGAGATTTTCTGTACTTTTTCTAAACGTATATAAAAATCGTCACAATAGAGTGGGGCAGTATTGGCACTAAGAAACGTGCAAAAGTTTTGGAAAATATGTATGCAAACACTGGTATGAGCATCACATAACATCGGTTAACGAAATATAAGTCCTCGCTATTCTACAGGATTAACTATCTACACAAACAAGAAATTGAAACAAATAGACCGGACACTATTTTCAAAAATCGAAAAAATTACGTCCTAAATAATATGGTTTTTCTAGCGTAATGTAACTAGGACATTTGAAAAACTATCAAGTTATAAAAATCTGGAATTGAAATAAATAAAAATGTGGAAATTGTTAACAGGAATAGTAAGAATTATAGTAGGTGTACTTGGAATATAAAAAAAAAAACAACATATGAAAAGAATACCGGAAAATCCAAGCTTAAGAGATATTAAAAAATGGTCTTAGTAAATACAGCAAATACACTGAGAAAAACTTTTCCCATGAAACGCTAGTGATGATGTAAAAGGTAAAAAAAAGAAAGAAATGAAATGTACAAATACCAACAAACCAGTAAATGCCTTAAGCTTTCCTGTTGAGTGGGTACGTCATGTGAACATACCAGAATTATAAATATCTTGAAATATTAATAATAATAATAATCACCCTTTTACACCCAATGGTATGTAGAGCAGTAAATTTTTGTTACTGTTTCCGTAACAAAATATTTTTATGGGGCAGTGTTGTTAACCCTGCGCCAAACCCCCAAACGTGGAGGACCATTCGTGGTCCTCACGTTTACAGCACCCATCTAAATATTGACCAGACTCAGTGTTGCTTAACTTCGGTGATTGGACGAGAACCGGTGCATTCAACACGATATAACCGACGACGACGACGACGACGACGACGACGAGGAGGAGGAGGAGGAGGAGGAGAACAACAACAACAATAATAACAACAGCAACAACAACAAGGAAATTGCAAAATTATAAGAAAAATGATGTAATTTTAAACAAAATTTGTTTAGAAGAAAATGGAAAACCTACAAAAAAAATTAACTTCTAGAAGAGAATCTGTAAAAGTAAAGAAGCACAATCAGAATAAAAAGGAAAAAGAAATAATTAGAAATAATTGAAATAATATATAATAAATTAAATGAAGAAAAAATGTGAGAAAAGAGAAAATAATGTCGAGACAGAAAGGAAAAAAAAGAAACGTACGTAAAAGAAACAAAATCATTAACAAAAACTTACAAAAAATGTCCCTGCTTAGATTATATAAACTACGACTCCGCCTTTCCGTTCATTGTAGATTCTATTGTCTTTTCGATATTTGGCCAACATCTCCCTTTGAATTCAGATATGCCCTTCCTCTGGCTGATTTTAACAATAGATAAAGCCTTGCCTATTATTAAACGCAAAGCTGAAAGAAGCATATATGGATTGATGTGCGTTCTGGTGTAGTGGATATTGGCTCGGCACGACAAATCGGATTGTCCAGTTCGAATTCCAGTTAAATCCCTTGCATTCACTTACGCGCAAATACCCTTGGGAAATGTATTAATCAGTCTCTTCCCTTAAGCTATGGGTTAAAAAATAGGATAGTTTGGGTTCTGTATCCTTTACTGGTAACCAGTCTACTGCAGAAAACAATAGCAATCTTCTGCGGGATAACCTTCTTCCCGCTCAGTCATGTTTTCGAAACGATAATTTGTTATGACTTACCCCCAATTATAACAGTAATCCCCAAACGAATGTTAGACGAATTTCCCAAAATTTAATTCATAAACATTTTAATCCGTCTGCAAAGATGTATAACATATGACACTTAAATGATTGACCTTTCATATTGTGAAAAAGTAAGTTAACAAAGTCAGCTCGGTTTCGAACACGGTGTGACGATTTCACTAACCGTTGAACTGTCTAAAAATAATGAAGAAAATGAAAACGGGCAAAAGTGGATATGGACTATAACAGAGTAAGGCATTATTCTAAAACTAATAAAAAGTACATTGACAGAGATAAGAAATAGAAAGATTAAATCTAATGGAAGGAGAATGAAATAATAAATGAGTTTCAATTATATGTAAAGAAAGGACTACAACAAGAAAAGTTAAAAGAAAAAAATAAAGTACGCAATTTAAAAGAATTTCAATAGATATAATCTTTTTTTTTTCCGCGTCAGCATTCGATGGGGACATATGTCTATTGGGATGGGACAACATACACAAAGGTAATTAAGAAATGTCTTGACGAGTCAACAACGTACTTTAATACTGATTCTTTATGGCCGAGACATCTGATTACTGTAAACACGAGGCTACTTAGACGCTACCACGTGACTCTCATCCCCAACAAAATTAAAGAAAACATTAGTAGAAGAGACGAAAAACATATTAGCATCGATAATTCAAAATGATTAGAAAAAAAAAACGACCTTAGCTTTTATTTTATATTTCATTATTATTGATATATGTTTTTGTATTTCTTATCAGTTATCTTTACTTAGAAATATAACCTTCAAGATTTCTATTTTGTCTGGGGATGAAATTTTATGTTTTCTAAATTGCTTCTTTGTCGATCGGCGATGGCGTAAAAATTCGTTCAAATATTCAGAGAACATATACGAAATACCAATTATCATATATGACAGGTATATGCAAATAGTTGTTGAAAACGAAAACGACTATATCACTGCAAATAATATCTAATAGGGAAAAATAGCACTAGTTTTAGTGACAACATATTTTTGTACGTGTCTGTAATCATTTTAAATGCAGGGGTTCATTGAAAATATACAAGTTTATTACTTTTTTTCTGATGAATCTTCAACTCAAGAATGCCAGTAAAAAGAATTTGACTCGGAATACTAAAGTAGACATGTCTGGATAAACAATGTCATCTATTAGAAACATTAGATATTAATTTAGCAATTCAGATAAAAGCTATATGAAAAATCAGTTAAGTGCCATACGTGATACACGCTTTATGCGATCTTGTCTCGAAAGAGACATTACTGAATGGGCAGATGATTATCCCGCAGTAGGTTGCCATTGCTTTCTGCGGTAAACAGTTTGCCAGCCAAGGTTATAGAACCCAATCCGCCATGTTATTTAAGCAATAACATGAGGAAAGAAACAGATTAATACCTTTCCCAATGGTATTTGTGCGTAAGTGAATACGAGGAATTCAACTGGAATTCGAACTCGTCTCCCCGATTTGTCGTTCCGAATCAATATTCAGTGCCCCACAACGCACATCTCGCGTTGCAAAATAAAGAACTAAAAATAAATAAAAAATAAAATAAAAACTAAAGCTAAAATAAAAAAAATAAAATAAATGAATAAATAAAAGTATAATTTTTCCTGGAGAGAGAAACGCTGAAAATGGTTTGGCACATTAAAATCTAAAAGAGTTCCCTAATTTCGGTAAAATATTAGTCGGATTTAAACTGATTAAGAAATTATGTCTGTAGTTGAGTCCATTATTTCGATAGACGACATGTGCATAACATAAAAATTAGATAGGTGTATAGAACATGCTAGAAAGATGAGAAAATTGTAGTCAATGAAGGCAGCAGTTGGGACATTATCGAAGCGCTGGAAAATCTCTTGACGAGACGAGGAACTAGGCAGGAGGAACTTGATATTTTAAGAAGATTATTTTCTTAATATTTACAATAGTTAATATTATAGTGCTAGAATACTGAATATATTTAATTAAACTTGAATTAAATGAATGAGAAAATAATAATAATAATAATAATAATAATAATAATAATAGTAATAATAATAATAATAATAAAGAAATAATAAAAATAATAATAAATAAATAAGAAAGAAAAAATATTCAATAATAAAAGAAGGCAGTAAATACAAACAAGATTTACAGTTCGTAGATTCTGTAGAAAAGCAAAACAGAAGCCAAGAACCAACTTTTGCGGCAAAAAGTATGAAAATGAAAGCCAAAGATAAAGCTCTTGAACAGACGAAACGGCGCTGGCAAGACAAACCTCTACATGGCCAATATCCAGAACGTGCCAATAAATCCAATGTTGACAAATTTAATACTCATCGATGGTTACGTGCATCTGGATTAAACTCTGAAACTGAAGGCTTTATTCTTGCAGCACAAGAAACTTTCAGGCAAATATTATGCATAATAATATGGATCCAAAATGCAGGTTTTGTGATAAACACCAAGAAACAATAGACCACCTAATCTCAGGCTGTTCTGTGCTTGCCCCAAATGAATATAAAAATCGCCACGATAGAGTTGGGCAATATTTACATTGGACAATGTGCAACCATTATGGAAAATCTGTAAACAAACACTGGTATGAACATCACCCAGCACCGGTTACAGAAATAGAAGATGTAACCATTCTATGGGATTACACCATCTACACAGACAGAAAAATTGAAGCAAACAGGCCAGACATTATTGTTAAAAACCAGAAGGAGAAAACTTGTCTATTAATTGATATGGCTTGCCCAGCGAATTGTAACATAGCAATCAAGGAATTTGAAAAACTGTCAAAATATGAAGACCTGGAAATTGAAATAGATAAAAAATGTGAAAATTGAAAACAAGTGTTGTGCCAGTGATAGTAGGTGCACTTGGAATGATAAAAAATGGAACAAAACAACACATTAAAAGAATCCCTGAAAACCCCAGCTTAAGAGATATACAAAAAAATTGTCTTATTAAGTACAGTCCACACACTAAGGAAAACTTTATCTATGTAATGCTAGGGATGATAGGGAAGACAGAAAAACATGAAATGGAGCCATAACAACACGCCACGACCTGCCTTAGGTCTCCCCGCCAAAGCAGAAATCGAAATATGATGAAAAATGACATGATAATAGTAATAATGATAATAATAATAATAATAATAATAATAATAATAATAATAATAGTAACGCGATATTAATAAAATTTTGTTTTACTATTTTAACATAAACATGAATTTTCTTCATATATTATTTAATTTATCTGTCTATTCTTTAAATTATCCTAATAGATTATCAACTAGCTTTATTCATATTTCCCTTAGTTGTCGATATTTCGAAATAATGTTTTTTTAAACTATGATAGTTTTTCTTAAAAACAACAAACAAAACCAAACAATAGAAAAAAATACAATGAAAACCAGTTGATACAACTTCTAAGATATTCTTCCTTAGAAAGAATACGTATCATTTTGTTTTTAAGTATTCATTTATTTTATTTATTTATTTTCGACGACTGAATATACAGTGGGCGAATAAATTATTATTTTTTAATTTCACAGCAGTACTAAAAAATATGTCAACTTTTTCTTTTCCATTATTTTTTTTCTTAACAATTTTTTGAACAAAACATTCTTAGTGTAGAAATATTTTGTTTCGTTGAGCGGCCGTTACGTTCAATTTTTTTTTTAACTAGCATCGTTCTCTTTGATTTTTTTATATGAAATTTTTCTTACTACTTTAACGTATACATGAATTTGTCTTCGTATATTATTTGATTTGTCTGTTTCTTCTTTAAATGATCCTGATTTATCAAGTAGTTTTCTATTATTCATGTTTCCCTAAGTTGTCGATATTTCGAAATAACTTTAAAAAGATATGATAATTTTTCTTGTAAAAAACAAAAACGAAAGTAAACAAGAAAAAATGCGCTGAAAAAGAGTTTGATACAATTTCTAGAATATATTTTCTTAGAAAGAATACGTATTTATTTATTTAATTTTTTTTTATTTATGTGTCATTTTATTTATTTATTTAAGTATTTTATAAGCCTATTTTCGACGACATTAATGAAAAAATTACTGAATATACAGGGGACGAATAAAAATTATTATTATTTTTAAATGTCACAGCCGTAATAAATTAAACGTTTGTGATCTTTTTTTTTCCATTAATTTTGTTTTCTTTTTCTTAACCAATATTTTTGTTACAAAGACTAGTGCTGGAAGCAACAATTTTTTTTAAACAAAATACTCTAGTGCAGTGATGTTTTGTTTCGTTGAGCGGCTGTTACGTCCAAGTTGTTGTTTTTAACCAGCGTCTTTCTCTTTTAATTCCAATTGCGTCTCTGTCAATGAATCACTTGGCAATTCATTTAAAAGAAGGAAAGCTCCAAACTACAACCCGCAACTCAAGGTTTTAATCGTGCCGAAGAGTAAATGGCTACTGCGTTATGAAGTTACAAACGATCCCCTACAGGCGTCGGAATCCTGTTTGTAAAAGACTGTTACTCAACGTGCTGGGCAAATTTTGGTGGACTTTTGGACCCCTGCGTCATTCGTGGGAAAAATATGAGAATTACAAATAGAAATAAAAAGTCCAGTATGGCTCTTCCAGTGGACAGACATGGAGCCCGACTTTCAGGTGGGAACCTACCTGAGGTCGAAAAATCTGCCATAGGAACAAATTCCTACACAAATAATGAATCTTTAGGTCCCTACAACCAGGGTAGTCCTAATGATGGCCCTGAAAATTTTCCAGCTAGATCTATAACCGTATATTTAAAGAAAGAATAAAATGGTCATGTGAGGAGTATAAAATGGTTATGACTGCATTTCATGAAGCGTTACTCAAACCTCAAAAAACATCACTCACCAAACATATGACATTTGGCGAGAAAGGGTTGGACAAACAAATAGAAAGTACATTGACGAAAATTAATTAGACAATGTACGAAGCTACATCATGCGAAACAACCGATTGACAGAGGCTGAAATTAATGAGATAAATAGAATTGCAACCAGAATCAAAAAATATGAAAGAGAACCGGAATAAGAATCACACAAGCCACAGGTCATAATGTAGAAACCGTGATACACAGAAATCACTGTGAAGATAATGCTGTAAGTTTAGAAATGCTGGAACTGCCTTACTTCTTCCTGCAGTCTTGGTTGGTAGTGCAACCATAGCCGAAATAGAATTATCATGTAAAATGATATATTAATAAAAAATAAATGGCCAGCACCGGTTGCATTGCAGAAATAGAGGATGTTGCCTCTCTATGGGATGACACCATCTAAACAGACAGGACAATTGAAGCAATTAAGCCAGACATTATTGTTAACCCCCCCCCCAAAAAAAAAACAAACTTACATGCTACTTGATATAGCTTGTCCAGCGGATTGTAACATAGCAACCATATATTTGAAAAACTATCACATTATAAAGACCTTGAAATTAAAATAGAAAAAAAAATGAACATGAAAATCAATAATAGTACCATTGATAGTAGGTGAGCATGGAACATAAAAATGGAACAAAACAACACACTGAAAGAATTTCTGGAAATCCCAGCTTAAGGGATATACAAAAAATGTTTTGATAAAAACAGCCCACATACTAAGGAGATCTTTGTTCACATAACGCTAGTGATGTTATGGAATTTAAAACATATGAAATATATCCATAGCAACACAGCACTACCCACCTATTAAAGAAATTGAATAATAATAATAATTATTATTATACAGATTTAATCATCTAGTGTTTTTTAATATCTTTTCGAAATGTTTGCACATTGCCCAGTGTAGTTATTGCCCCAATCTATTACAACGACATTTGTATACACTTGACTCATGCACAAAACATCATGGTGTATAGCTTCCTGATATTTGTCGCAAAACCTCCATTTTGGATCCACACTATTATGTATGATATTTGCCTGAAAATTTCTATTGAAAATCTTTTGTTCTGACGCTACAAAAATAATGCCTTCCGTTTCATCCTATAATCCAGATGTAAGTAACCACCAATGAGTGTTAAATTTATTAACCTCGGATAATATATATACCAGACTCTCGACAAGCATAGTGAAGCGCGAACCGTCGCCTTGGACATCTCTAAAGCGTTCGACAGAGTATCGCAGGCCAGCCTTCTACGGAAACTGAGAAGCTACGGCATAACTGGACTTTTGTTGGACCTAATCCAGTCATTGCTCTCTAACCGCACTCTGAAGGTGGTATTAAACGGACATGCCTCCCAGAACTATCCTACAAACGCGGGTGTCCCCCAAGGATCTATCCTAGGTCCTACGCTCTTTCTAATCTACATCAATGATCTCCCCGATGCCATATGATCCCACGTAGGTATGTACGCCGATGATACCACCGTTTACTCTCGCCTCGATCAAAAATCTGGTGTTGGTGACAAGGCGAACCTCGCTGTCGAGCTTGAAAAGGACTTCTAATCCGTGGTGGATTGGGGTAAGAAATGGTTCGTAAAATTCAATTCTTCCAAAACGAAGCTGCTGTCAATTAACCACCACAGACAACCGCACCCCCCCATTACGATGGAACAGGCTTGCCTCCCAGAGAGTAAAACACGACGCCTTCTCGGCCTGACACTCTCAGCGGACCTCAAGTGGAACGACTACGTCGAATCCGTTGCTAATTCCACTGCTATGAAAGTCGGTGCAGGGCCCGGAAATTCTTTCCACCTGAATCTATCCTGCATATATAAAAATCTACCTTCTTGACAAAATACAGCGGAGAATCTGTAATGTGATCGATGCCGACTTAGCTGACCACCTGCAGTCACTCTCTCATCGGCGTGACGTGGCTTCCCTGTGCCTCTTCTATAAGTACTTTCACGACTTCTGCTCGGATGAAATTAAATCACTGGTACCCCCAGGTTTGAATTTGCACGAGATACTAGATTGGCAACCAGATCCCACCCCTTTACAGTGAAACCGACGAAATGTAAACGTAATTTCTACTCCAGTAGCTTCTTTTCTCGCCTGTGAAATTCCCTTCCACATGATAGCTTCCCCGACGGCTGCAACCTCCAGGAGTTTAAATGTAAGGTCAATAGACACCTCCTAACACACTAACTCGCACCCATTCCTTCCAACACTCTCCCTATGTACCTCCTAACTCGTCTATCACCCTCCCTCTGACATTTCCTGTACCCAATCGCTTTATGTAACCCCCTGTGGACTGCCTTGTTTGGGGTGATATGATTTTAAAAAAAATAATAAGCTAATAAGCACATTCTGGATATTGACATGCAGAGATTTATCTTTCCAGTATTCTTTTATTTGTTTAGCTGGCGTTTTTCTTCCTATTTTTGTTGAAAAAGTTGGGTCTTGTGTTAAGTTTTGGTTTTCTACAGAACCTACAAAATGAAAATCTCGTTTTAAATTTACAAATTCATATATTCAATAATACAGCATTCTCACATTACTGAATATGTTTTATTTCTATTTTCGTATTGTTTGACTAATTGCAACGTCCAATCCTATTTTCTCTTCATGTGTGTTCTTCTTCTTCTTTTATATGCCTTGTCTCTTCAGGACATAGGCGATCATGTCTTTCTACGTCTCCCTATCCCTGGTGTCTCTTAGAACGCCTTCTCCTGTTACACCATGCAACACTTGTTCCATCATCTAATTGATTAGGTCTTTCAGATATGTTATCTGTTGCTTTCCCCTATCTCTTTTTTCTTCTATCTGCCATGTTAGTATAAAGTTCTCCAAGCTCTCTTTCCTCATTGCATGTCCCATGAACTTCAGCTGTCTCTTCCTGATGCTCAGCATTAATTTCCTTTTCGTTTCCATCATTTACAAAATCGCATCATTGCTCACATGATCGATCCATGATATTCGCAGCATCCTTCAGTAGAACTAAATTTCAGTTGTTTCAAGTTTTTCTTTCATTTTTGATGATCATGTCCAACATTCTTATCCTCTAATGAAGTACTGATATCACATAGGAATCCAGTACTCTATTCTTTGTTTCTAGCGAAATTGTCATGTTTCTTAATACATTACTCAACTTCTGGAATGCTTCCTTTGCCATGCCAATTCGCTTTTGGATCTGTGTCGCACTTTCCGTCTTCTGTTATAACACTTATAGTTATCCCGATATTCTGCATCGTCAAATGTCCTTTAGAATCCAGTTGAAATTGTTGAAACTAATTGAACCGCTTAGATTGCAAGGCTATTAACGGCTATAATTCTGACAATTAAGTTCAATTCTTAATATAAGCCAAATCATTCCAGAATATTCTTTTTTCAATATTTATTTCATTTTTATGCTGAATATATTCAGCCTTATTTACATCGAGATACTTACTATCCTCTTGCTATAAATATAATCTTCTTTCTATTGTTCTTTAGGGAAAGACGATTTTTCCCAGAACTGTATAATCCCTTCCATTGTTGCGTGGGGGACATCAATCTTTTTCTTGCTTATTTCTCTGTAAACTGTCTTTGCATGGGTTTGAACGATTTGCTTTTTTCATTGCGTCTGATTCTTTAAGCCTTCGGTTTTATTGTTTGCTTTATTATTTTTTGCTGGTAAGACTTCATTTTCATTCTTAATTTTGTATTTAGTTTTATTCTTCTGCATTTTTCTAGACATTACATGTTCTTCTTGGCAGTGCATCGTGTTCTAGCAATTCACATCTAAGCTCAATTTCTTTCTCTACTTTTCCAAGGTAAAAATATGCCTCCTCAACAGGTGTTTACTCGTGCAACCAGACTGGCAACTGGGTCCCACCCATTCACAGTCACGTTAGCCAAATGGAGACGACAATTCTACTCCTGCAGCTTCTTCTCTTGCACTTCCCGCCTGTGGAATTCACTCCCGTATTCTTGCTTTCCTGACGGCTACAACCTCCAGAAATTTAAATGCAAAGTCAATACTCATCTACTAACCACTGGACTCTAGCTCTCTCCCCACCCTCGTATAACCTTCCCTTTCTTTCCACCTATGTATCTGTCATCGCACCTGCTTTCTCAGCTTTCTATTGTTCCTTTCTAACTAGTTTGTACTCCTCACTCTTTTCTAATTAATCTTTTTACATTTATGTAGCCCCCTGCACATCAGTGGCGTTTCCGCCTTGCTCGGGGTGAAATGATTAAAAAAAAAATCTTCAGGTCTGTGAAAATGCATGTTTATTTTAATGTTTATTTGTTTTAGTTGTTGCTATCGCCGACATATGTATTGATTCGTTAACATTTATGTGTGTGTTATTCAGGATTAATGTGAATATTGCATTGTAGAGTTTTAAGGTTATTTCATATGATTTGTTGGATGAAATTTGGGAAGTTGATTTTGTTCCTTCATTTCTATAAATAGTTTTAACTTAAATGCCTTCCTTGGATTCTTCCTTGGGTTCTTGTATACTATTCTTGTTTTCCGTAAAATGATTCGACTCAATGTGTTTAGGACTCGTTTTATCGAAAGGTTGATTGACTAAGATAACTTCTTTCAAAGCCTTCGGAACATTTACCATTATCTTCACAATGATTATTGTGTATCTCAGTTTCTTCATAATGATCTCTGGTTTCTGCGATCTTAGTACTTTTCAGATCCATTTCTGGTTGGATTTCATGTTATTTTGGTTCCCCTATTCTGGTTGCAGTTTTTTCATTTCTGCAGCTATCAATAAGTTACTTCTCATAATATCCCTCCTTTTCATCAGTGCACATTCAAATAACTTGTCCAGACTTTTCTCTCTAAATGTAATTTTTAGCGAGTGATGGTTTTATGAGGTTTGTGCAATGCTTCGTAAAATGCATTTTCTTTCTTTAAACAAATGGTTGAGGAACTAGTTTTAGAATTTCCGGCACCATCTTTTGCATTATTTTGGCTGTGGTGACCTGAGCTTTCATTACTTATATCGGAGTTTATTCCTATGGCAGATTTTTTGACCTCATTTAGGTTTCTACCTGAAGAATGAGTTCTTCTTTTTATCTAATGGTATAGCCATAGCGGATATTTTGAATTGACTTTTAGTTCGCAAATTGTCCATAAGAGTCATGCACGGGTGTAAATGCTCATAAAAATTACCGAGTAAATTGTGGAATGGTCTCTTAAAGTTAAGTTTTCCCTGGCATGTATGGAAATGTTCTCGGTCTCATAAGGCATTAGGCATTCCCTCTTCAGCATGATTAATAACTAGAGTTGTGCGGCTTGGCACATAGATGCGATTGGAATTAAAAAAAACAAAGATGATGGAAAAAACAGTGAAAAAATGCTATTTAATCAAAAAACATTATACTAGATTCTTATTTTCAAATAATACATTAGATATTTATAATTATGAAATAAGGAGATGGTTATTTTTATTTATTTATTTTCCTACTGTTGTTAATTCTGCTTTTCTTAATGAGATTTCTTTAAGTAAATTGTTGTTGCTACCAGAACATTTCTTTGCACCTAAATTAATAAAAATTAAAAACTAACGGAAAAGCTAACATTCGATTAATAATTCAGAATTTATAGGAAGAATAACGTATTACTGCTCTGAAATTAAAAATAAATACTATGTTTTAAGATAAAAGAATAAGTTAAAACACCCACTCTAATTGGAAAAAATTTTTAAAATATTAAATATTATTGTTATTATTTTATAACAAATTATTATAGAGTCCATTGCTTTTGTTTACTTTTTTTGGGCGGCGTGTTGGGAGCTGCTGCACCGGGAATGCCCTTACAAAACGAAAGTTCAGCAAAAATAAGAGACCAAATATAGGACTGACGAAGATCGCCCCTGTCAAATATATTGATATAGACAATTTCCTTTCCCATCTGTGGTTAAATATTGCTAAGATTAAACGTTGAAACGGAAGGTTTTAATCTTACTAGACATATTATTTTTTAACTCGATTTTATAAAACATATATAAAAATATGTAATGAATTCAAAGAAACAGTTAATAATCTTGTATGGGTTTTCACAACATTATCTTCAACCGAAATTTAAAATTCGGCATGGAAGGACAGGCCGATATTTACAACTTTTATTAGAAAGAATTCGAAAGAAATTTGTATGAACACCACCCACACCCAAGAGGAGCTCTAATAATTTTATACGACATTACATTGCATGACACACTGACAGGACGATCAAAGCTAATCGACCAGGAATTTTGATCAAAGACCACAAAACTGAATATGCTTTTTGATCGATGTAGTAATTCCTGGAGACTGCAATATTTTTGATGATCTAAAAGAATCTATCAAATGCAAAGTTCATGAAATGGAAATCTCAAAAATGGGACAGCTAACAGGATCAATAATATCAGTTATGTTTGAGGCCTTTCCTGGATTTAATTGGAAAATTTTCTGATAAACACATTGAACAGATAACTTGTATCCCGTGCATCAAAGATACATAAAAATCTGTTATTAGAAGCATGCCGCAAGATGTTAAAATTAAAATTATACAATGTGTGAATTCATAATTTAATTATATTCATTTTATTTACAAATATATTCAGTATAAAATGCCACGTTGTCATTTCAGATCCGAAATGTCAGTAGCAGAATAATCGATTATACAGCATAAATAAAAGGAAATAACAAAACAACAACAACAACAACAACAACAATAATAATAATAATAATAATAATAATAATAATAATAATAATAATAATAATGGTATTAAGAACTGAATTGAATTCTCAGAAAATACTTATGGCAATTAATATAATTGTCTACCCAGTTTTTCAACGAAATTTCAACATTTTGAACTCGACATCACAGGAATGGATTCTACGATAAGGATGCTTCTTTCTAAGCACATGATGTATCATCCAAAGACTTATGCAGACCGTTTCTACATACACGATAAAGAGGCTGGAAGAGGTCTTATTCAGTTAGATTTGTCATACAAGAAAACAACTATTGGCTCCCTAACATACCTGGAAAATATCTTCGTCTCAGGAACATTTGTGTTTTTCAAAACCCACGTAACCAACCTGAGGATCGGTTTTGCTTCCAGTTGAAAAATATATCCCAATAAAATAAACACACATAGCAACACCTCTGAGGGGTTTTTATGTGCTAACCCAACCACATGAATTTGATTTGACATCTCGTTTCCACCCTTTTTCCCTTGAAAAAAAATTAACAGACACTTGTAATCTAACAGTTTCTTTTCTCACACTTCGCACATGTGGAAATTCCTTTCTGTTTACCTGCTTACATGATAGATATAATCTTCAAAAATTTAACGTAATGTCAATTGCCATATTCTATCTTCTTGAATACTATTCATTTTTTTACTCTTTTTTCAATTTTATTATTAACCAATTTTTTTCATTAATTGATCACTAGCTTGGGGTGAAATGATAAAAATATATACGGCTTGATATTTGAAGTTGTCCCTTTATTATACAAGTAGTCGACAATTTCTAGAAAGTTGCTATCTATTAACCATCACAGACAGTTGCTACTACCCCACCATTAGCATGGACCAAGCTAGTCTCCCTGAAAGCAAAAGACTGCGCCTACTCGGTTTATCTCTCACAAAAGACCACAAAAGGAATGACGATATAGAATCCATAGCTAAATCTGATGCTAAGAAAGTCGGTCCTCAGTGTAGGGCCAGGAAGTTTTTCCCGTCTGAAACAATCCTGCACATATGTAAATCTACCATCCGCCCGTGCATTGAATACTGATGATATATCTGGTCCGTTGCTCCTGCGATCCACTTAGGCGTCCTTGACAAAATCCTACGGAGAATCTGTAATGTGATCGATCCCGACTTGGCAGCTAAGATATAGTAAACTTTTTCCCTTTGGCTTCCCTGTGTCTCTTCTACAAATACTTTCACAAATTCTGCTCCGATGAACTTAGCTCACTGCTACCCTCTACATATGAATTTACCCGAACCAGAAGATTTGCAACTAGGTTCCACCCTTTTACTGTGTAACTAATAAAATATAAAAGCAAATTCTACTCCAGTAGCTTCTTTTCTCGCATTTCCAGCCTGTGGAGTTTCCTTTCGTTTATTTCTTCCCCGACAGCTACAATCGCCAAGAATTTAAATGTAAAGTCAGTAGTAATATCCTATCTCACTAACCTGCATCCTCCCTCTTATGCTTCTTTCTTCGTCCACCCCACTATCCTCAGTATTCTCATCTTTCTCTTACCCATGTCCTGACAACCCGTATGACCTGTCACACATTCTCATAACTTTCCCCCTATGTAAACCCCTAAAAAACAATGGCAGTAGCATGCCTTGCTTGGGGCGATATGATTATAAAAAAAGTCTACTCAGTTCTTGTATGAACCCATGTTGATTGGAGAATTGAATGATTCATATCTTTCGTAATGATATTTTTATGAAATTGAATATAAAACACCAAATGGATTTCGAACTCGGATCATTCGAATTCTTAGTTCAAGAATTTATTAATTACACTACCTCTACCTTCAATGAAGGCTTAGATTGAAACAATATTTCTTATATTTTATTGTCATATATGTTGTCGTGTTTACTTCTTGGTTTGTAACAAATAATGACAATTCTCTAAAATGTTCCAACAGCCACTGAAGTAATCTTTCGATATCTTAAAAGTAAAATATTTTTTCTTTTACTGGTGTCATTTTTACTAGCGAGTATTATTCATTTTTAAAGGGGAGGATATATTCTAACTTCACAAATATATGTCTGCATAATTTTTTATTTCGCAGTGTTCCAAAGTTAGAAGGAACATCAGATCAGTGTTATTGGGTTTTTTTTATCTATTTTTCATTATTTATATATTATTTTTATTTCTCCCTGTATGAAGCCTGGCAGCAAAAGTTTAATATATTAGTTCTCCAAACAGTGCCAAGTTTTGGAATGAACGACATACCCATTTCAATCACATTATAATCCTTCGCATATTTTTTTATTTTTCTGTTGTTTCAAAACGAACACAACTACATGCAAATTACAAATTCGACATATGAAAAACAAACAAATAAAATATCTGAGAAATAGTTAAACAGAAGACGGAAAATGCGACACTGAAATCTTGAAGCGACATTGAGATAATTAAAGATGCATCTGAAAACATCAAACGTATTAGGAAACGCAAAAATCACGTTAGAAATATAGAAAATACTATTTAACTGTTATGTAAAATCAGTCCACTTATACAGCATTGTATGCTGTACACTCTTTTTACAGAAACTTGATGCAACAAAGACGTGCCTCTTTAGAAAGGTGCTAAGGATACCATGAATCGGACATGTGAGCAGCTTCGAAGTTCTATTGAGTATCTTAACAAAAAGGAAACATATATATAATATCAGGTAGAGAGAGTTGAATTTTATTTTGCAAACGTTGAGAAAAAAGAGCTTCGAAAATTTGATACGCTCATGACAGATTCACGGTAAAAAGGACAGATGAAAGGAACGCATAACCAAACTGGCCAGTTTGAGTAAATGGATGGTGGAGCAAGGTTTGGAAGAGATTGTAAAAAGAAACAAATGTTTTAAAGTCTACAAAATACAGAAAGTTTTGCAGAGTGATGATCCCAACGTCTTGAAGAGTCACGTCACACAGACGCAGAAGAAAAAGAAAAAAAAAGAAAAAAAAATTACTTATATTCTTGATGTTTATTTCATTTTAATAATTTATTTTCTACTGATAATTTATTATCTAGAAATGTATTTTCATATATTTTCTTACTGCTATAATGGTCGCTGTATATATTGATCATTTTTATGCGCTTAATTAATGTAAATCTGATGATTTCCCTTTATGTAATAGTTTGCATTAATTTTATTTTCAACGAATTAGGTCTTTTATTTTCTTGTGACCTAAAGTTTACTTTGGAGCCCTTTGTTTTTATATTCAAATCCATGTTGCTTACTTGATTCTCACTAAATCATCTTCTAACATATTCATGTTTCTTTTTATATTCCGAGGTAATTTTCCATTTTCACTTGTATACAGATTTATAGAGAGCACAGCAAAAGCGGTTTTTTCTCATTATATTTGTTTTTCAATGCTGCCGTGATACACTTTTAACATGTTTAATACTAATTATGACTTAATTATATTTTAAAGTTTATGAATGTTATTGTGTTAGCATTTCCTTGTTGGCTCCGAGAACTCTGAAGTGATTTCATTATGTTTATATTTTTCTTATTCATGTCAAGTTTTTTAGTCACTGGATTATCAGTCAGTTAAGTGCAATACGAAAAACACGCTTGGGCGATCATGTCTCGAAAGAGACATGACTGACTGGGCAGAAGATTATCCCGCAGTAGGTTGTCATTGATTTCTGCGGTAGACTGGTTGCCAGCCAAGGATATAGAACCCAATTTGTCCTGTTATTTAACCCATAACTGGAAGGAAGATACGGATTAATACCTTTCCCAACGGTATTTGCAATGAATTCAAATAGAATTCGAACTCGGCTCCCCGATTTCTCGTTTTGAGCCGATATCTATTGCACCACAACGCACACTTTGTCGATAAATTGCGTCTACGAAAATTACTCATTTTAGAAATTAAATATAAAATTAGATTCATATTTTCGATTACCTTGCATTTATTAACAGTCAAGTTGCTTCATTTCCCTGTTTGCATCAATATTATTCACATCATAATTAAGAATTATAGATTGAACCTCATTGTTTTCTGAAGTCGATATTAAAGTTGTATATTTAATAAATGATATACAATTTGGAATTTTCTTTTCTTTTTTTTGCAAATATGTCTACCAATAAGTGTTTATATTTGATATTCTTAGTTCTGATATATTTTTGTTTTATAATCGTGTCGCCCCAAGCAAGGCATTTTACTGCCACTGTTGTGCATGGGGTTACATAAGAGGAATGTTATGAGAAGGAGTGAGAGGTTGCAGGGGTGTCAGGAAGAGAGTAGGAGAATGAAGAGAATACTGATGAGAGTGGGGAGGACAAAGAAAACAGCATGAGAAAGAGGTGGTAAGTTAATGAGACAGGAGATGACTATTGACTTAACATTTAAATTCTTAGAGATTATAGCTGTCGGGAAAGCAAGTATGCGGAAGAGAATTCCACAGGCCGGAAGTGCGAGAAAAGTAGCTGTTGGAGTATAATTTGCGTATAACATTTATTGATTTCACAGTAAAAGTGTGGGACATAGTTGCTAATCTTGTGGCTCGAGGAAGTTCAGATATAAGGGATACGAGTGAGCTAAGTTCATCGGAGCAGAAACCGTGAAAGTTTCAAAAATGTATTTCTTATTTAAATAAACCTTATTTTAACACGAGAAAAGTTTTTTTAGTGCTTTGTCTATGCTATATTTAAGCTATTGTTATATAAAGGAATTCTATTTGCTTATAAATGTTTTTCTATGTGTATCAATGTTATTGCGTATTTTTCTATTCTCATTCTTTTGATAAAAAAACCTTGGAAGAAAATTTGCAATTTATTTAAAAGAAATACGAAAAGATGCTCAATTTAATATCTTACTGCTCATAAACTATTCTCTGACAGGCTGTACGGCTTCCACTTCGCCAGTTCCACGGTCGACATGCTAACGACCATTACGGAGTACATGTTCCAGGACCTCCAGGAGTCCGGCGAGGCTCGTACTGTTGCTCTGGATATCTCCAAGGCTTTTGACAGGGTTTGGCACGCTGGCCTTCTATGCAAGCTACGGGGTTACGGTATTACCGGACGCTTGCTTGATCTGATCCAATCTTTTCTAAATAACCGCATAATGAAGTCGTCTTGAATGGGCATGGCTCCACATCCTACTGTACAAACGCTGGTGTCCCTCAGGGCTCAATCCTAGACCCGACTCTCTTCCTTATTTTCATAAATGATCTCCCAGACGAGATCAAGTGCCAAGTAGCCATCTACGGAGATAACACCACAGTTTACTCCCGCATCAGTAAGAAATCCGATGTGGCGGCAAACATAATCTCGCTGCTGATCTTGAAAGGGATCTACATTCTGTGGTTAATTCGGGTAAAAAGTGACTTGTAAATTTCAATGCGTCTAAGACCATGCTGCTGTCTGTCAATCATCACAGGCAACCTCTCCTGCCTCCCATAAGCATGGACCAAGCGAGTCTCCCTTAGAGCAATACACTGCGCCTCCTCAGCCTTACCCTTTCTTCCGATCTCAAGCGGAACCACTACATTGAGTCAATAGATAAATCCACTGCTAGGAATGTTGGGTCACTGTGTTAGGCCACGATGATTTTCCCGCCTGAATCCATCCTGCATATAAACAAATCAACCATTTGTCCGTGCATGGAGTACTGCTGCCATATATGGTCAGGCACCCCTGCTGTTGATCTTAGTGTTCTTGACAGGCTCCAATGGAGAATCAGTAATGTGATAGGTACCGACTCCAGTCACTTCCCCACCGACGGTTGTGGCTTGCCTTTGTCTGTTCTATAAATACTTTCATGGCTTCTGCTCCAATGAACTTAAGTCACTGGTGCCTCTGCAACAGGTGTTTACTCGTGCAACCAGACTGGCAACAGGGTCCCACCCATTCATATTTAGATCAACAAAATGCAGACAATTCTACTTTTTCAGTTTCTTTTCTCCCACTTCCCCACCCCTTGGAACACGCTTCAATATACTTGCTTTCCTGACGGTTAAAAACTATATGAATTTAAATGCAGTGTCAATACCCATCTATCAAGATCTTGACTCTAGTTCTTTCTTCACCACTCTGTATATCCTTTCTTTTCTCTCCGCCTTTGAAACTGTCATCACACCTGTATTCCCAACCTTCTCTTGCTCCTTTCTAACTTGTTCGTCTTTCTCTTCACTCTCTTCTATATAACCTTTTTACTCTTGTGTAGCACCCTGCACTTCAGTGGTGTTATCGCCTTGCTCGGGATGATAGGATTGAAAAAAAGATATGACATGAAATAAAATCAATCTCTTTATAAAAAATAATAACATTTAATTTGCGCCATGTCTTATGAACACATCACATTGATATAACAGTTGTTATACGATCAACGAAATTAAACAACGACGAAGCTGTTAAATAGCTAATTGTTTAATGGTAGTGTAAGCTTAGCTGTCCTAGTGCTGTAACGGATAACATTTCGAAATTGGAAATCCCATGTCCGAGATCCAATTCCAGTTGATGTAATTATATTAACTTATGAGGGTACTGACAAAACACGTTATCACAATCATAACAGCGTAATAGACATATAAAATATATTCCATATTAGCAAAATAATGAACAGATGAAAAAGGCCCGAATGTACTCCGACAAAACGTTCTGCATGTAACAAATCTATAATTTTTTTTTCCTTTCAGTTTAAAATTTAGGAAATCGTTCTGATTCAAATCATTTTTTTATATTTTATTCTTTGCTTAAGGATTTTTGTTTCAATCAAACATTTATTTTACTTAGGACAATTTTTCATGCATCAAGGTGAAATTTTTATGCCTTGATAAACTCTAAGAAGCTGCTCACAAAGGTATACTTTTAGTTCGTACCCAAGTCTCTAAATAATTTTTGATGAGATACTTTCTTTGCAACTTTAATTTATAGATATATACCTGACCAGATCAGTCAATTCCAGTAGCTATCCTAACTTGTCAGTCGAGAAGCCACTCCATATATCTAGTTGGGCTTTTCATTTATCCATACGATTACAAAACAGACTCAAATTTTGTTATCTTCATGAAGATTCTTATATTTACTTATAATATGTTTTAAGGTATCATTTGGATTTGTTTCTAATAGAACTAGTAATCGGAAAATATGTTTAGAATTATTTCCAACTATGTGAACTTTAATATATCTGTCAGTTCGGAAAATCAATATCAAAACTGGAAAAATTTTTGTTTGGACACGTTTCTTTTTTTATGACTTCATCAGATTAATGTAGCGTGTGATTTAACTTCACAGCCAAATAGAGTGCGTGCGCTGAACTTTAATCTGTCAATATGGGATTTTTACGTATTTGGGTTTATAGTCTAGTTAATTTTATATAGTTTTTTTATGATTTAATCCCTACATTCAGTATTTCACATTCTTTTTATGTGTTGGTACTAACTGCAGCATTCCAAAAAAACCTTCATTTTATGACCTTCTATGACTAGTTCCGGGTGACACTCAAAATATTTTCTACATGTTGTACATTTTATTAATATGCATAGTCGCAGACAACTGATATACAAGAGAACCATTTCTAGTAACTTTGAAGACGACATCAACATTCTAGTCTGGTCATTCTTACTTAGATATTCAAGTCATCATTCGAAATACAAATTATTTGGAATTAGTCCAACGAGTACTACGGTTATAGGTGCTATTCTCAATTTTTCCATTTCATATCTTTTTCGACTCCCGTGATGGTAAGACTTTTAAAAAAAACTTTTTTTAATATATCTGTATGTAATTCGTGGAAACAGCTACGAATACGATTTTACATATTCGATTTATATATCGATTAATGCACCTTACATACTAGCTTGGATGGGACGAATCGTGCTAATGTTGATATCCATAATTATTTTGTGATTATTGGTACGGATACCATCCGTTTTACAGTCAAACAACGCAAATAAAAGAATATCTAGAGTAGGGATATTGTCATCCTATTTTGTATTTTGTTTGACCAAATTAAAGCGTTCGCCATTTATGTGGTTTAATATCTCGCTTTATTCTTTTCAAATGTAGAATCTACTATTTTCCTTTTCTGTTTTTGTAAATTTTAGCTACCCTTTAAGAAGTGACACTGAAAACTTCTCGTACCTTAACCACTTATCCAAACAATTTTCTCATGTTTCAAATTCATACCTAATTTGTTGCCTTTCTTTTCGCATATGTTGCTTTATACAAAGCATGATCGATCTTTTTTCTTTTCGACCTGTTGTTTAATAGGGGTAACTGAGCTCTTTAAACTTTGGTAGCAGCCAAACTAGAAAAAAGACTGACATTAAAGCTATAGTGAAGGCAACGGATAACCTGTTGTATACCTACATGTATACACAAATGAGTTGTTCCTGTCCTCTTAATTGGAGTAAATTGTAGTAGTAGAGTTTAGTGGAGTGTAAAGTAATTATACTGGTTAATATCTCGCTAACAGTCTATCTACTACGCATGCGAGTTGTGTACTTGTTTATATACTATTATTCCAAAACTCCGGTTTAGTTAAGTCTTACGCTGTTAACTTTTAGGTTTATTACATAACCGTTTTAACAGTGTAGAGTAGAGACAAACAACTATCGAAAGACATGATAGTTTGTCTTGAATGGAGTTACTATAAAAAATTTAAAGATATTTGTAAAAAGATATATATGATAAGAAAAATCCGACAAATAATATAGATTTTTTATTCTGTAGTAAATGCGTTTTTATCCGCCTGGATGTGCGCTGTGGTGCGATGCATAAATGCTCGGAATGTGAAATCGGTGAGTTGAGTTCGAATTCCATTTGAATTCGTAGCATTCATTGACAATGGCTTGAATAGCAGGACATATTGGGTATTTTAACGTTGGATGGTAGACCAAAAGTGTACCGAAGAAATAAATGAAAAAATAAAACTGCTGCGGGATTATATTCTGCATAGTCAGTTATATCTCAAAAGAAACAGGAAAGCCCAAGCATGTATTCCGTATGGCACTTAATTGACTGATCCTGCTGAAGAATATTCTTCTTTACAGTACGAAATAATACCATTAGAAAAAGCATTAACCCCTCTTCATCTATTTGTGGGTTAACGGCAGATCAGACTAGTTTTTCAGGCCTAGAGAAGCAACCGATTAGCAAAAAGGTCAACTCATTTCAAATCATAGATTCTCAGGACGTTTCATACTGCGCTTAGTTTTTGATATTATTCCGGAGAGTTAAAAACTAGATGCGAATAAGTCATAAATAATGTTGTGAGAAGATTTAAATGTTTTACTACTTCTTCCGGAAAATGTGTATAATTCTACACAAGCATTCATACTCTTCCTGAATCAGGTGTGAATATTAGAATAGTTAAGGTCTCAACTAGAAATTTGTGTCATAGGGATTTTAAATCAATGAGTGTATCAGTCACATTTCTTCAATATAACTATAACAAAAGAATATTTGTAAGCCTGCTGAAATAAGTCTAAAACCTTTGCATAATTGTTTCCCTCTCTAGAGAGTTATAATTTATGGAAAATAATTTATTTTTTAGAAGAGACCACATGCTAAAAATCATTATTGACACAAAAACAAGTTATATAAGGATACTTTATGTACCGAGAAGAAAACAGGATATTTGGAAATTCCTGGTACGGAATTTTATGCCACTATAAACAAGATGTATATTTTTTTCTTCAAGCAAATTCTCCTCGAGCATGAAAAAAAGCCACGAAGACACAAGGCTTTACTGAGTGTTGAAAAATGAGAAAACAAAAACATTAATAAGCTCAAAGTAAGGGCCTTGGCAGGACAGTGGGGAGTGATTGACAATATATTTACATTTCTGTATATGAAATTTGACAAGAAAGCATGGAACAAGAAGAGAGCTTTCCAAGTGCTAGAAAAAAAATGTTCACATAGAACTTACGGTAACATGAAGACAAATCAACATTAGAAAGTTGAGATCGCATTATCAGTCTTGTACTCTGCTCGAATTCCTAAATAATTAGAGCCAGAGCGAAGAACTCATCCAAATATCTAAACTTATTTATAAATGGAACTTTGTGTGTGTGTGTGTGTGTGTGTGTGTGTGTGTGTGTGTGTGTGTGTGTGTGTGTGTGTGTGCGCGTGTCTGTTAACTATGGACTCCAAAACGGCTGAACCGATTTTCTTGAGAATTTACACAGGTGTACTATAAGCGTCTGCGAGTGTTCTTAGCTAGGTTTTGTGTCGAGGTACCCCCGACAAATATCGAAAATCGATAATCGAAAAATTTGGGCTATAGAAGAAGTGGTCCGATTTTAATCAAATTTGATACAGTCATAGACAAAGACATAAGAAACGATATTCAGAAGTGTCAAGGTTGCAGTTCTTACAATAGTGCAGAAAATCGATAATAAATATACATAAAAGGCAACATGTTTGTGTGTGTTTGTCTGTTTATCTGCCTGTATGTCTGTATTTTTTTCAACCCTTTTATTTTAGTTTTTGCTTCAGGTTTGGCTCTACGTAGGTATAATTGTAGTTCTTAGTCTTAGCCATGATATCCTTTACTCAGAGGACTTACTTAGACTTCAAAATTCAGTTTACGACGAAAAAAACTTATTTGATATCGATACCAGGAAATCAAAATTTGACTTGATTTTTAGTCTTTCGTGCCAACGACCAAAGAGTCTGAGCTCCAGGACCATGGGTTAGTTTTAAAGCTTTCATTACACCCGAGCAACGCCGGACTATACTGCTAGTTTACCATAAAAGAATGTATAGAAAATGCACAGCCATAAGATATCAAAACCGGTGAGACCGTAACCGCAGGTTTGACAAATGTTGCTTCTATCTTACTTGAAGACGTATAGCCATTTCACTTTAACCCATATGGAATCGAATTAATACTTAACTGAGATGCAGTATCCACATTTTCTACGTTTTACATTTTTAAGGGGGTGCATTGAACGTGATTCCAACTTTGCGTTAGCATATATGTCTTTGCTCTCAAGACATGAAGTCTGTGGCAGCTAACGCTAGTATGAAAGTAATCGTTTTGATTGGGCAATAAAGCTCATTGGTCTATATTCAGTGTACCCCGTATTATATCAAACCTCTGATATTACCTTGAACAATCGAGTCAAAACAGGATAAAATTGTAGTATCTGTTTCTCTTCTCTATATTATACAAGGGAAGGCGTGCTACGGGTATTCAAACCCTGTGGGAGTACTTTCCTGATATAGTGAAAAAATAGTTTTAGTTATGACAGAAGCTAGCTTTACAGTGGTCGTAGGGTTTGGGTCAGTTTTCATCATGGCAGATATGTATATATATGAGCACCTAAATTAGCCAAACCTTGTTTCATGACCTGCGAACATGTCAACATTATTTAATACCGGAGGATAATGTTGACTGTCTTTCTTTATAAGTAATGCTGAAAAGAAAACCTGTTTAAATCTGCAGGAGCATCTTCATCATTACACAAAAGAAAAATATTCGGTTAAAACTAACGCTTGCGTGACAGTCGTTGCCAGGAGTGACACATTTAAGTATTTGTCCCGCATTTCTGAAAGAAGAAGGAAAATGTGGCACTGAGACCTGAAGACGGATTGGCAAGGCCAAAAACGCATTTAAAAGGTGAAGTAGAGCATTTTGTTTTAATCATGTCACCCCAAGCAAGGCATTCCACTGCCACTATAGCGCAGGGGGTTACACAGGGCGATAGACGAGTTAGGATGTACATAGGGGGAGAGTTGGAGAGAATGGGAGGGTTAGTGTGTTAGGAGGTGTCTATTGACCTTACATTGAAACTTATAGCCGTCGTGGAAGCAAGCATGCGGAAGGGAATTCCACAGGCGGGAAGTGCGAGAAAAGAAGCTATTGGAGTAGAAATTGCGATTAAATTTCATCGGCTTCACTGTAAAATGGTGGGACCTAGTTGCCAATCTAGTATCTCGTACAAACTCACACCTAGGGGGCACCAGTGATTTAAATTCATCAGGGCAGAAGCCATGAAAGTATTTATAGAAGCCACGTCACGCCGGTGGGAGAGTGACTGCAGGCGGTCAGCTAAGTCGGTATCAATCACGTTATTGAGAGACAAAAAGGTTTTGTTTGGAACCAAATAAATAGTATTGAGAATATTATAGACCGAACATATGAGCAGGAATGTTTGGACAGAATGAAAAAGAAAAGGAAACTCACACTTTGAATCAGGAAGAAACAGCTGGGCTTTTTGAGACACGTAATGAGAAAGAAGGAATTGGAGAATATAACACTTACGGAACTAATCAAGGGAAAGAAAGACAGGGGAAGCAGTGCGAGATATTTGACGGGTTTGAGCAAGTGGATGTCGGATCGGGGTTCGGGAGAGATACCAAGCAGAAAAACATTATAAGCAGAAGTCTATGATCGCCTACGTTCTGAAGACGCAGCACACATAAAAAATAAAAAAAATCTGCTTTAAACCTGCTTCCTATTAAAAAAACTTCTGTCACTTCGTCTATTGTGGAGAAGCGTGTCAGTACTGAATATAAAGACAGTATCTGCTATTTCCTCCTCGGCATACCGTGTTGTCTGCATTCTCCCGCTGAGCTAGACCATTCTTCATGCACGATCAGGGAATTGTTGATGATTCCGAATACTAACAATATTTGTACCTGGTCTGTATGTAAAGCAGCCAGTACTAAAATATTATTATCTCATAACAAACTACTGTGAAGAGTTAGGTAATGTTTTCTCTTTTATGAATTTTAATGATTTGATCCAGCAATGAAATAGCACGTACGTAAATTAGATTCATGTCAATTGGCATTAATATGCTTATAATGAATGCGTCAACGTCCACATTGAATATCAGAGAATGGCGATGGAACAATGACAATGATCCCTTAAATAATACATTTCTGTTTCTTTATACAGGTTGTTTCAACAAAATAGATATATAGATAAATAGATAGATTATACTGAAAATATTAGATAAATAAAAAGGTTAAATTAAATAAATCATTATAGATAGATAGATAGATAGATAGATAGATAGATAGATAGATAGATAGGGCTGAAATGAGTAGATAGATAAAAGGATAGGGTATATCAAATAGATAATTATATATATATATATATATATATATATATATAATTTTATAGATAGATAGATTTACTGACTGAGATACAGATAGTTAGATATGAATAGACGATGATAGATAGATAGATAGATAGATAGATAGATAGATAGATAGATAGATAGATTAGACTGGAAATATTAGATAAATAGAAAGGTTAAATTAAATAGATCATTATATATATATATATATATATATATATATATATATATATAGATGGATGGATAGACGAAAAAATCTTATTGATATCGATACCAGGATATATATATATATATATATATATATATATATATATATATATATATATATATATTTCATTTTTAGTCATACGCATTTAATTTATGTATTGTGTATAAATAATTCAGTCCAGACGAGCTGATCGGTGCATCTAAAAGGTAAGATAAACAGATATAATTATTTTTAAATCTCCTCACATATTCTCCACATATTCTCCAAATTAGAAGTTGCTTTAATCTGATTAGTCCACGTTGTACATACAACAATGCCTCCCTGATTAAAGTGGTTTTGCTTGTTTTTAACCTTTTAAAACCATTCAATTTTGAAATAAACCACATCACATGACAAGACACATGAAGTGTCGAAACAAGTCCATGATCCTAGGCGATCATGGACTTCTACTTGCGCTTATAATTTTTTCCCGCTTGGTGTCTCTCCTGTACCCCGATACGACATCCACTTGCTCAAACCCGTCAAATATCTCGCACTACTTCCCCTGTCTCTCCTTCCCTTGATTAGATAGATAGATAGATAGATAGATAGATAGATAGATAGATAGATATGAACACACTGAGATAGATAGATAGATAGATAGATAGATAGATAGATAGATAGATAGATATATGTAATTTTGTTGTCTTGGGTTTCACTTTTTTTCGATCGTCAGACAAATTTTTATTTTTTATGTAAAATACTAGATATATGTTGAGATGCGTACATTGATGAATTTTTGTGAAAGTGGGATAAACATTGGTAGGAATATTTGTTCTCGTGACACTTTTTCTATAAACACAGTCACAGATTAAAGCTTGTGCAACCATTGACGTGCGCAGAGACATACGCACACGCGAGATAGACAACTGGGGCTCACACGGGCATAACTTCATATGAACGATATGGGGCTTAGCATATATATGTATATGTGTGACGTTTTGCACATGCATAAGCATTTAATTTATGCATGGTGTATCTACCTAGTTTGATGCAAGAGATGTCGTGTATATCTATCTATGTGGTTATATACTTTTTACAATCTGTGGAGTTTTTAGTCGTATACATTTTTGTTCTTAAGTAAGTATATAACTAATTCTGTTTATATGTTCATGCATTGAAATATGATTGTGTCTGTGCCGACCTCATTCGTTCAACGCTGATCACGTTAAGAATTCGCCTTGACTGTATCCAATATGTAGCAATTTAGTCTGTGTACAAATAGAACTTTAAAATTTAACAGACAAATTGACAAGTCGATAAAAGCTAAATTTTGTAAAATAAGTATGTATATATGCATGAGCATATTAATCTGTATATGTGTCTAGTTGCCAGTGTTTGTGAATATACTCGTCTATTTTATCATGTGTGGATAGTTGTAGGTTTATTCATGTATGCGTTCTTTCTGTTCCTCGTTTAATATATGAATAACCTTCTAAATCTAATAAATTGTTAAAATTGTTATAATAAAGTAGATCTAATAATTAATAATGCTGACCTCGATTTAATCAAATATTAATACTGATGGCCCCTAAAATTGTTTTAAATCTGCTCACATATTCTTCAAATTAGAAGCTGCTTTAATCTGATTTGTCCACACTGTACATACAACAATGCCTTTCTGATTAAAGTGGTTTTGCTTGTTTTTAACCTTTTAAAACCATTCAATTTTGAAATAAAACACATCACTTGACAAGACACATGAAGTGTCGAAACAAGTAGCTAATCTTGTAGTGATATTATAACATATCCATGTTATAATTTCTGAATAAATATTATTACCTCAACTTTGAAATATTATTCCAATCCATACGTCCCCTATACTTATATATATATATATATAGAGAGAGAGAGAGAAAGAGAAAGAGAGAGTGAGAGAGAGAGAGAAAGAGATAGATAGATAGATAGATAGATAGATAGATAGATAGATAGATAGATAGATAGATAGACATGAATAAACTTAGATAGATAGATAGATAGATAGATAGATAGATAGACATGAATAAACTTAGATAGATAGACATGAATAAACTTAGATAGATAGACATGAATAAACTTATATAGATAGATGTGAATAAACTGTGATAGATAGATAGATAGATAGATAGATAGATAGATACATACATACATACATACATACATACATACATACATACATACATACATTAGTGCATTTAGCGAATTTCAAAAATAATATTTCATTCGCCAGCCGCTATGTTTCCCTGACATAAATAATTCAAGTCAAGTATAATCCTGTAACCGCTTTCGAATACGCCTGCAATGAGCATTCATCGAGATCGGATAATTGCATTTAGGCAGTCCGGACGAGCTGATCGGTGCATCTAAAAGGTAAGATAAACAGACTAAACGAGGTTGATGGCGAACGAATGCCATTTTCGAACGGTTGAAGGCCCCAACGAAAGACTGCCGCACGTTAGCTGGTGACTCTGAAAGAAGTGATAATCGGGTTAACGGCACGAGCAAGTCGCGTGTTAACTTTGTTTACCACCGTCAACGACCGCGGAGACGCTATCTGCGAAACCATAATGGCGTAGAGTCTATGCTGGAATACGATTCTATTAGAAGCAGGCTGGGGAAATTTTTCTCTTCTAGCTCGGTGTAAATTCACTGAAAATTTACTGTTGACAAATCATCCTGCCTTAAAGGGGGCTAGCAATAGGTGTATGTGATATACGATAGGCAAAAAGCTTTTCTCCTTAAACAATTCGTATGTTTATTGGTGAAAATAGAATAACACCAAAAACAAAGACAGTAATTGTTTAATGTGAAATTATTACAGATTTATATTTTAACGCTTAGTAAACTTTAAGCTTGCTACTAGATTAACATCAAGGTCCCACTCTTTTACCTTTGAAATGGGTAAATATAACCTCTTCTTCTACTCTAATAGTTTCTTTACTCACACTTCCTGTCTGCTACACTCTCCAAACATTCCAATGCATTATCAACAGCTATGTCATATCTCTTTGAATTTCATCCATCTTTTATTCTTTCTTAGACAACACCTGTACACAATCGTATCTCTTACTGTAACCCCCTGAGAACTAGTGGCGGTTTTCTTATGCTTGGGGTGATATGACTAAAGAAAAAAAAATTACCCATCTGACAGCATAATTTACCTGGGTTTTGCTGGATATGTGAATTTCGAGTTTTATTTTTCCGGCGTGGTTTTCTTCTACGTGACGCATACAACCATAATATAGACGATCATAGCTATCCACAACTTCCTATCTTTGTGTTGCTCCAAGCAATTTTTTCTTCATTTTATATACTTCCGCTTCCTGTTACGTCAAATATTCACACAAATTTAATAAGTGTCTCAAGGCCTTTCCCTATTAAGCTTTCTCTCAATATGCAAAATTCACTACTTTATAATAAAAATTAATAATCAATCCAAACTTTTTTCTTGTTTGTAACGAAATTTTTAATTTCCCAAAACTATATTTTTCTTATAGAATGATTATTTCACTAGTTTATTATTCGTTCGGATCACGCTGTCATATTTTATATTCTCTTGAAGATGATTACAAATGATTAAGATTAATTTTCTGGTTATAAAATGTTATCATTTATTTGGATGATTCTTTTCAGTTTTTTCTGTTGGTTTAATATTGTCTGGCTACTGTTCAATCTTAATGTAAATAATAAAATACAAATACATTCTATTTATTAGCAAAGCTTACACAAATGTTTTTGATGATAGATGAACGCTATCTTGACTCTCAATAGTTCCATTTTTTTAGATTTTTCAAAATCATTTCAGCACAAGTAAGACAATAAAGACACTAAGTCACAAGGGGGTTCCCGAGTGTGAAAGAATGAAAAAGAAGAAAAAAAATATTATGTGCCTTGTGGTTCATTGGATATCGGCTCGGAACGAGAAATCGGGGAGCCAAGTTCGAATTCCAGCTGAATTCATTGCATTCACTTACGCGCAAATACACTTGGGAAAGGTATTAATCCGTCTCTTTCTTCCAGTTATGGGTTAAATAACAGGACAGATTGGGTTCTATAGCCTTGGTCGGCAACCAGTCTACCGCAGAAAGCAATGGCAACCAACTGCGCGATAATCTTCTGCCCAGTCAGTCATGTCTCTTTCGAGACATGATCGCCCAAGCGTGTATCACGTATGGCACATAACTGACTGAATCAAGAATATAATAAATAACGACTGACAAGTAATTTTTTGAAGATCAAATCTGACTGGAAAGCAAAAAGATGCAAACTATTTCCTCAGACGAAAATTGCGAGAAAAGAAATTGTTGAGTTTAAACTCATAAAGCAATTTATTTAGAAAAAATAAGAACAGGGAAACTACGGGATAACACTCAATACTAATAATACCCAAGACCAAAATGATACTTCTTTAGATTTTATGAAAAATTCTAAACTAGGGAAACTAGACCATATGTTGCAGCAATATTGGGAAGCTTGTTCGAATATGTTAGATAAGATTTGGAGATAAAAACTGTTAAAAATTGTTAAGCACAATGCAATGAAACAAATTTCATAGCCTTAAACCTGATTTCACATAAATTTTCTACTTCCTGTCAAGAGATAACGTAAGTCGAAGAACGCTAAATGAGTCACTCTACTTGGAGTTGACACTGGTCATAATGCTTGAAAGAAGAAAGTGATCTCTTAGATGATCAATAAAAACAGAAAAATACATTCTTGGGATAGATAATAGAATGGTTTCCTGATCCTTTCTCTAGCCTTTTCCATTTTTTTATACTAGTTGTTGCTAATTTTCCTGAGGATAAGAGACTGATTCATGCCTTTCACGAGTCTACTAGTGAAAAGAAAATAATAATGCTAGACTGGAACTTGAACATAGCACCTAGATTTAATTTTCTGCTCCGATATCATTTAAAGTAAAATTTTGTCTTGCATGGTTAATACCGTGCCGCTCAGAATTCGAACTGATATAAATGTAGAATAACGAAATAAACAAACCTTTGGCTGCCCAAAAAAGTTCTGACATTTTTTAACTAGAGAAAAAACAACTTATTTGTTTTTAAATCTACAGTGGAACCGATAAAATGTAACCGCAATTTCTACTCTAACAGCTTCTTTTCACGCACTTCCCACCTGTGGAATTCTCTTCCATATACTTGCTTCCACGACAGCTACAATCTACAGGAATTTGAATGTAAGGTCAATAGACATCTTTTATCCCACTAACTTGCATCCATTCTCCCAAGCTTTATTTTCATCTACTCCACCCCCATCCTCGGTTTACTCATCCGTCTATTACCCTCTTCCTGGCATTTCCTATAACTAACCCCTGTTACTCATCACGTTCCCCTATGTAACACCCTGCGCAACAGTGGCAGTAGAATGCCTTTGTTTGGGGTGAGATGATTAAAAAACATATATCTTAAGAAGGTATTCTATTTTATGCACCATGTCTCTACAGGACATCGGTTATTGTATTTCTCTGCAACTTCGTAGCTCTAAAAGATATTTGTACAATTTATTATCAAACCCCATTCCCAGTCCAATATATCCATTTACACAAGTAAATGTGACGTAGAATGATCACAGTCTTCCTTCAGCATTTATCCGAAGGCTATTGGCATGGCCAAGGATGCATTCCAGAAGCTAAGTAAAGTATTAAGAAACAGGAAAACGATTTTTATGTGACGTCTATCCTTCAATATGGCAGGGGAACACTTGAAAATGCCATCAAAGTTTAAGGAAAACCTTGCAGAAACCAAAATGTGGTTCTACGGAAAGATGCTGCGGATATCATAGACAGAACATTTGAATAACGAGAGAGGATAAATACGAGAAGGAATTGATAACTACTATCAAGAAAAGAAAGCTGAAGATTGTGGGACATTAATGAGGATAGACGGATGGAAGAACCTGATGCTCGCAGGACGGAGAGAGGGAAGGAGAGATAGAGGAAAGCAACGCTTGACGTACTTGAGAGACTTGATCCGGGACTAAGTGGAAATAACATGAGAAGGGGTATTAAGATCGACAAGTGATAGGGAGATGTGGAAGCCCATGATCGCCTCCGTCCTGAAGGGGACGGCATTTAGAAGAAAAATAAGAATCTTGTGAGTATAAAACTTTAAAAGTCATTTTTCTCATTACTTCTACTACATACTTCATCACCCTATTTTCGCTAAACTTTTTTATTAAAAAGTCTTTCTCTGGCTTACATCAGCATCACATTGAAACATTGGTTCAAGTACGATCATCGAAATAAAGCAACGTCAGGCCTGGTCAGTAACTAGATGGGTTACCGCTTGGGAATGCAAGATACTGTAACCTTGGATGTGCGGATTGTGTAAAGATAACAGCTCAGAATTGCTAATCAAAGAACTACAGGACACAAGTCTTATATTATCCATCAATTAACTAAAACTCACAAAGTAAAACTTCACTACCGCAAAATCGGATCCAAACGACTAAAAGCATTTTGGAAAAAACCCAACGTAAAATTGCACACTCGCAAAAGCGGATTCAGACGGCTAAAAAAATTAACTGTATTATGAAAAGAAATTATATTTACGATCAGTTCATCACTCTCTTATTTGAATCTCACAAAAATTTCCCAATACTTAATTTTGTTACCATTCTGAAGGCATCTTTTGCTATTCCACTGCGTCTTCGGTTGTCTGTGTCACGTTTTCCGTCATTTGTTAAAAGGCTTCCTATATACTTAATTTTCAGTACTTTTTTGATTTTCACATCTCTACAATGTAATTGTTTTGTTTTAATCGTATCACCCCGAGCAAGGCGGTAACGCCACTGATGTGCAGGTGGCTATGTAATAGTGAAAAGACGGGAAAAGAAAAATCCGGAAACCATATCCTAAACAGGGAAGAAATTATTTCGTAACCAGTAGACAGAAAAAACTTGAAAGTTTCTTCGAATTTTCATAATTTTTCAAAGACAAACCTTTAGTGTCATTTTCTTTTGATAACTGCAATTGATCAATCTTTAGTTTAAAAAGACCCATAAAAAGACAGAGAAAGAGGGAGAAAGAGAAACAAAGATAAACGGGGTGGGGAGATTAATAGAACGCTATGCGATATTTTACATAAAAAACTTAATAACATTTTAATATTAATCTATAGAAACCGAAAAAAAAAATCAGGAAGAGACAGCTAAAGCTCCTGGGACATGCAATCAAAAAGGAGGGCTTGAAGAATCTGACACTAACCGGTCAGATATATGCAAAAAAGAGACAGGAGAAAGCAGCAGATAACATATTTGAAGGACCTGAGCAGCTAGATGGCGGTGCGTGGTGAAAGAGGAGAAAGCGTGCTAAGAGCCATCAGGGATAGGAAGACGTCGAAAGTCATGATCGTCTACTTCCTGAAAAAACAAAGCACATAGAAGAATAAGAATATGTAATTCGGTTATCTCGTAAAGGAATCCTGTTTTCTTAGAATTTATGGTTATTCTTCTCTTAGAATTATCTTTACTATCTTTTCTGTGAATTACTGTATTTTTTTTCTGTGTTTTCCACCAATATAGTGTCTTCTGCGTATTTTATGCTGTTAAAATTGTGTCGTCTGCTAATACGTCAAAATAGTAATTTTAGGTCTCATCAGATCTCTTAGACGTAAATGTTTTTTAATAATAAATAAAATTTACAATTTACCAATCAATATGTAAGTAAACGTTGAAAGGTTTACAAACGTCGGTGAGTTAATACTATTTCTCGTGTATGATTAAATCTAACATAGAATATGTATATATTTTGTTCAGAGGTATACTAATCCGTCTAACGATATATACACATATCTCTACATAAACTAAACTTATAAACTTGAATGCATTAGAAAATATATTATTTAATACCGTTTTCACATTATTCTTGTATGAGTTTGGAATATTTCAATGAAATAACTTTCATGAATTATTAAAAGGAAGTCTCGTTTCACAATGCCATCTCGCGAGAGAGTGCATAATGCACTTATATCCCAGAACAGAGTGCATTTACAAAGATTAATTCATCAAAATGAATGAAGAGAAATAGTTACTTGCAAAAAATCAAATAAAAGAAATAGCAAAGATAAAAAAATTAGTCGACCACAAAAACAGACTATGACGATGTACAAGAATGTTTCCATACTGGACATTTAGAAACTATATTGATTTTTAAATTGGCTTATTTTTCAAAATACTCTTCTTCACTGGAAGCTTGTTTAACTTTAACTAATATTTTATTATGTGATTTTTTTTTTAATTTCATATCTGGAAATATTTAAGTAACAGAATGTAGGTTTTATGTTAAGAGGAAAAACTACCGGAAGAATTATTAAAGTATTGAAATATTACATTTTCTATAACGCGGACAGAATGGACGAGACATATAGAGGTATGGTAAAACAAGACATAAGTGCGTGGGTAATAAAATGCTTTTAGCATTCTATTGTCAAGTGAAAATGATTACAATATGTAAATTTGTCTTTAAGAAATACACCAAAATATTTCTACAATATCCATTCAATGGAACGTCTTTTTCGATAAATCTGTACACTAATACACACGAGACTGTGCTGTTGATTAATGTGTAATAAATATAATAAACAATAAAATTTGAACTTCTCACAATTCCACGCCGCAAATCAAGACAACTTAAACAAAATGTGTTCTCTGACTTTTCCTTTAAGTGTTCTCGATTAAGCAGATTGATTGACGCAAATGAGACTGTATAAAACATTTAAAAAGTGGCCGTCTATTTCAATGACATGTACCTACAAGAAATAATTTCTGAGATAATAAAGAAAAGTAGAATTTAAAATATATATGTATATATATAGTGTTGAATTATGATATTGTTTATCACCAAGATTTTTTGGTAGATTTACTAATAAACGTTATATTGACAAGCAGTTTTATTAACGTAAGGTGATTGATATCCGGGTAGAAATTAAACGTTGATAGTTTTATAGCAAGGAATATGTCCCTTTTACTGAGCAGATTCATGCCGACTTTTTTTTTTAATCATTTCACCCCGAGCAAGGCGGAAACAACACTGATGTGCAGGGGGTTACATAAATGTAAAAAGATTAATTAGAAAAGAGTGAGGAGTACAAACTAGTTAGAAAGGAACAACAGAAAGCTGAGAAAGAAGGTGCGATGACAGATACATAGGTGGAGAGAAAGGGAAGGTTATACAGGAGAGGGGAGAGAGCTAGAGTCCAGTGGTTAGTAGATGAGTATTGACATTGCATTTAAATTTCTGGAGGTTGTAGCCGTCAGGAACGCAAGAATACGGGAGTGAGTTCCACAGGCGGGAAGTGCGAGAGAGGAAACTGCAGGAGTAGAATTGTCGTTTGCATTTGGCTAACGTGACTGTGAATGGGTGGGACCCAGTTGCCAGTCTGGTTGCACGAGTAAACACCTGTTGAGGAGGCATCAGTGACTTAAACTCATCCGAGCAGAAGCCATGAAAGTATTTATAGAAGAGACAAAGGGAGGCCACATTTCGACGATGGGGAAGTGGCTGCAGTCGTGTCGCCAGATCAGTACCTATCACATTACAGACTCTCCTTTGGAGCTTGTCAAGAACACTGAGGAGAACGGCAGGGGCACAGACCATAGCGGGGAGGGGTAACAAATGGCTGCTGATAACTGGGCCAGGATAGCTTCGCATAACAGAATAAATAAATAAATAAAAATTTCAAACTTTTTTTCCCCCAAATGAAGCATGAACGCCGAAAAGGAAAAAAAAACACGAAAAATACAGATATATATACAAAAAAAAGAAAAAAACGAAAAATACCTCACAGTTTAACACAGGAAATTTGAATTAAGAAAGTTTCGTTCTTCAATTCTTGCTTTTCCCAAAATCAACATCAAGTTAAGCTGCTAGGTGGATTTCGATTAGAAATTTGGTGAAGACACTGATATGATTGCGTCAGTCATCGGACTTGGGTTTTTAACCCAGCCTCTACGTCTAAAATAAATAAAGAAAGAAACAAACAAACAAAGAAACAAAGAATTAGACAAACGTATAGAGGAATTCATATCAATCTGGGTCTAAGAAGTTTTTCTATGAGAGCATGTTGTCAGTAAATCAATTTCTTATTAAGCAAATTTTGATGACTGCAATGGTTTAAGATGATAAGTTTTTTAAAAAGTATAGATTACATTTATCTTCTTTTCCATTGTAATGTTTGGATTTATCACGACTAGCATCATAGCCCGGCGTTGCACGTGCAACTCATAACATTTTAGTATTAGGAGAAGATGCCAATGAGAGGAGTAGATGTAAATCATTTATTGAAAGTTGGAAAGAAGAGCTGAAGCTGTTCGCAATCATTTTCAGCATTAAGAAGTCATTTAATGCATTTTGCTGTCGCATTAAAACGGAGTATAAAAGTGCTAATTTACTTGAAACGCAATGTTTAAAATACTCACACGAACATCAAATCTCGTGATGCAATAATATTTATAATATTAAATGGATAAATTCCTTTAAAACCGGTTATATAAAAAATAATTATATAGAAATTGTTGTTTAAAAATTGTTAAAAAGTCAATTAAAAAGCTATTTTCTTTTGTTTTGCGTAAACGTGATTTGATGCTTTCTGCAACGTTGTAAACAACATTACGTTTCTTTTTGTTTCAAAATTACGGGTGAAAATAATTACATTTTCGTTGAATAAATGAATTTAACATACAAATAAAAATTATTTATTTTGTTTTACTGAAATTAGAAATATAAAACTATTATGCTCTCACTTCAGAAAGTTACGACATCTATTTACAAATGTAGACATTTAATTTTAGAGGAAAAAGTTACATTAATGACACACGAATTACAGACAGTTGATTTCCTGCATGAAATATTTAGCAAAAAAAGGCTTTAATTGTTTTTAATTTTATTTTCTGAAGTTTGAAATATTAAATCTGAAATAAAAAAGATTCAATAATTAAATTAACCATTGGCACATTTTTTTTTACATATTTTGTTTTTGTTTGAAAAAACTCTTTTTTAAAAATATTTTTCTTTCAAAATTACGGGAAAATTATTCACATTTTTTGTTGACCAAATGAAATTTTAAAACGTCATAAAAAAATTAATTATGAAGGCTCATTTTCTTTTAATAAAAAATATTATAGTCGCGTTTGACACGTGTGATTTGATTTGTGTTTTACGGAGCAAATGTAAAAAAAATCGGCTCCATTAGCCAAAAAGTGCGAAAGGGAAACTTGCTGAACTTAAACTCAAAAAGTATGTGTTCACCTAACTTTCCTGTAGATATGTGTCCCTAGAAAGTTTGAATGGCATAGCTTAAAAAATGTAGACGTGCATAGAGAACAGTCACACACAGACACAGAGATTGCCTTTTATATATATAGATATTCCAGGTAATAATTGGGTTCTTGCTGTTGTTTTTTTTATTTTCAAGAATGTATGGGTAAAATGGTACTTTTGCTACATTTACTGTTGTTTAAAAACAAAATGCTGTTATAAGTGCTGCCAAAGTAAAATTTAACACCATTATCATCCGATTGATTTCGAGCTATATAAACAATCCTTTCGGACATACATTGGCCATTCAATGGGCAAGTTTGTTTCGGAAATTTACAGTTATTTCAGAAGAGACATGTTTTGCTATTAGTTGGGTGACGGATATTGTTTATAGCGGCCAGATATTTATTTGATATAGCATTATGTTGTAAAATATATTTATCTATGTTTTGAACGCAGCTACAGTGAACTTTCACATTGCTTTTGTTGAAGATTTTTTTGTGTGGGTGAATGGTAGAAATCTTTCTGAATTAAGTTAATGAATAGTTTATCAATGTTGGTTTGGATGTTCGACTGAAGGTTGGGTTAAACTAAATGTTACGATTACCGGAGTTCTGTTTATTTCTGCCAACATTGTTTTTAACGAAGTATTCTCAACTTGCGTTGAGGTCACTTTTTCTAAATTATTAATGCTTTACAATATAAATTTAAATTTTTAACCACATGTTACCTCGTGTATTTAAATTTTTAATCTTGTTATTAAAATACAATGACTTAACTTTATACCATTTAATTCCCATGAACATCTAGTGAACATATATTTAAATCTATTAAACGGTCAGTTTAAAATATGCACCTCATGATTGCATTACGCATGAAAACCGGAGTCGTTCCATAGACGTAGAATAAAGTAAATATATATATATATATATATATATATATATATATATATATATATATATATATCTAAATCGTCATCCACATACAATCCTGTTTAGCTGTATCAGAATTCATCAGCGTGGCTAAACATCCATTTGCTTCTGGGCGGGATCGAATCTCGACCGATTTGGTATCAGTCCGAGTTGCTAACGCCTAGGCCATAAGCGCAGAGAAAGGGAATTTTAGCGTGTCATATATAAGCGGTGTATACGGAAAGATCTTAATTCATTGACGAAGAGTTATGCATAAGTTGCAGAATTTTAACATTATTTTTAAATCTAATCTATCTATCTATCTATCTATCTCACTCTCTTTTTCCCTCTCTCTCTCTCTCTCTCTCCACACACACACACACACACACACACACACACACATATATATATATATATATATATATGTAGGGAAGATAAACTGATACGCTACCATTGTTCCGATCGTTTCGGTTTCGTCAGTCGATTTGTTTTTGTCATAAACGGAAGTTCAAAGTAAGGGAGTGGTTTGTTATTGGGAAATTCTTTCATCCGGATTTGTATAAGCTTAAAAATATATTTTCTAATCTGTCTAGAGCCGGACATTATTTTAAACCTTTCATTTAGTAGCTTTTGTATTTCTGGAAATATTACTATTGCTAACATTTCTTCTTCGCACAATCTACAGGTATGATACACCGTAGCAGGAGTTTGCATTTTTTTAAAAATATTTTCCACGTCACGTGTTGATTTATGCCATTATTTTTTTTAATTTTCAAACATAGTTGGCTAGTTTGTTGTTGTTTTTAAGTTGTTCTATTTTTTATTATTTCGTCGTGTGTCAAAACTGCCTTCAGTATATTCTAAGTATATTTTATCTTCTACTCTGAAAATGTTTCCTTCAGTTATACAAACTTCTTTAAGCAGAAAAATTGCTAATCGATTCGAACTTTTAAAACATAAATAATGCTTTCCTTATAACGCACCCACTTTTAGAATGTTGTAAAGCTTCATAAATTTACAATTACAAATGTTTTCTTATATATTTCTTTAAACATTTCGCGACAAACGTAGACGTAGTATCGCAACCTGCCGATGAGCACATTTGTTCTCAACTCTCTAGAATGGGAGGAGGCCAATAGACGTAATGCAAAAATTCTGGACGGCAATTCAAAAGCATGTATGCACAAAAATAACGTTTAGAACAGCTAGAAATAGACTTAGATATAAGCCGAACATTTAGTTACCAGAGTTTTCTTTTAAGTAACAAGTTTCTGTTTATAATGTGTATTGAATCATTGATTGTTTCTCTTTGGTCTTGTGACCGAGGTGATAGCTGTGCAATTCAAACTCAGAATATACAAGTTAATAACCCAAGCTTCAAATAACTCGAGAGATTAATTTTGAAAATATGTTTTAATCGGGTCAGTACATTAACTGATAGATTCAGCAGTCTCCTTTGCAGCAGCGAATTCATCTACAATGCCGGTTGATTACATGGCCATTCAATATCCTATGCTTGAATGCTTTCGAGTTCAAACAGTCAGAGAAAATATCACAGACAATATTGCCATTGACCTGACGGGTGGGTAGCACATTTAAGATCATTCATAATCTAGAAAATATTCACGTCAGAACTCTTACAAAAGTTACGTAGATAAAAAGACGAAAGTAAATAATAAAACAAGTAAACAGAGTGCATGGTTATCAGCTAAAATAAAGAGCCAAAGATTCTACTTTTTCATTATATGCCGTGTCCTCTCAGGAAGTACGCGATCATGGATTTCTACTTGGCTCTCTCATTTGTCGCTCTCAGATATTATTGCCTCTTGACATCTCTCCCAAACCTGCCATTCATTTGTTCAGGCCTATCAAGTAGGTCTCGCGCTACATTCCCCTGTCTTCCTTTCCTTTCATTCGTCATGTGAGTATTAAGTTCTCCAGACACTCATTCCTCATTACATGTTCCAGAAATCGCTTCTTTCTCTTCTTGATGTTAACATGAATGTACTTCTCGTTTGCATCTTTTCAAACACCTTATCGTTGATCACGTGCTCAGTCTATGGTATCTTCAGCATCCTTCTGTAATAGTAATTTATTAAAAGAAATGTTCTAGTAGTAATTGTTGAAATAGATGAGGAGAAAGAGAAAGAGGACAATGTCCGGGTCACTTGAAGTTGAGAGTTACATTTTAGTGATGTGTTTCTCGTTGATTCCATCTCTCTGACTCTTGACTGACGCCGAGGTCATTCCACACTGGATCACCAAGCCCTTCCTAGTTTTACAAGTCACTCCCATTGGTCAAAAATCATTTTAAAATCACTTGCAAAATCTGGCTTCGACATTTTTGTTAAGCAGATGGTCAATCCTTTCTCTATTTGGGAAAACCAGGATTTCACAGGTCATTGAGAATTTTTGTAAATGTGAAGAAGAAGGTTGATTTAATTAGTTTATTATCTGCTACTGGCTGATACTGTGAGAAATCAGTTTTTATTTTGTCGCTCTCAAACTAGATGTCGCTCGAGTCTAGATAGATTAGTCTACTATGTTTTCAGCACAAAACCGTCTAGAGAATGGCATAGATTCATACCTTTCTCGTGAGTATTAATACGAAATTGAGGGAACAGGTCATTTGAACTCGGTCCGTCGATTGGCGCTGATAACCTTTGAACTACCAGAATATTACAGCGTTACGCAAGTGTTATGGTGAAACACACCTATTCATCAAATAATAGGCTCTCCCTCCTATATTAATAAGAGTTAACAGGAAGTTAACTCGAGAAATTCTTGGTAAGTTCATAGGAGTTCTTAGAAGTTCTAGAGAGCTTATTTAGACGTTAATTGGAGTTCAGTAGAACTACTAGGCAGTTGATATTAGTCGGCAGTTAGCCGAATACTAAGGAGTCAGCTGTCAGTGAAGGATTATCAAGTTCCTAAAATTTTGAGTTCGTTAAGTCGATTAGCAACCGACATAGCACGATTATAACAGTCAGTGCGAAATCTACTCCACAACGCCAAATGAAAACATACGTTAATAACACTATAGGCAAACGCATGCTATAAATGCATTGGTTTTTATTCATCAACGGGTATCATTAATTTATATTTAAAGAACTGATAATGTCTTACTTCAGATAAACGATCTGAAAATATAAATGAGCCAGACTTGAATTAAATTAATACATATAGAAAAGATGAAAATTTATAAAATTATAGGTTCAGTTGGAGATATTTTATTTTACAATGTAAAATTCTGACAAAAGAAATCATTAAATTTTGAGTGAGTCAAGTTCTTAAATAATAGCGTCACATCTAGTCATTCGTAGGATATATGGATGTCTTTTGTCGTATCCAGCTCATTGAAAAATGACAATGAACATTTATACACAACTGTTTTTATCAGATCACAGATTTAAGTGGTGTGAAACGAGTGAATTCATCAGTCATTAAAAAAAGAGTCATTCATCAGACAACTATGTCATGGGGAAACACCCCTATTCCTCAGATAATGTACTCTCCCTCCTATATTAAGAAGAGTTAACGGGGAGTTCATAGGAGTTCTTTAGATTCTGTTGCAGTTCAGTAGAACAACTAGGCAGTTGATATTAGTCTTCAGTGAACCGAACACTAAGGAGTCAGCTTTCGGTGGAAATTACCAAGCTCCTAACACTTTAGATACGCTAAGTTGATTAGCAACCGACATAGCACGATTATAAACTTCAGTCTGAAAACTTCTCCACAACATCCTACAAAGTGACATTTTCAAAATTGCAAAAAAGATCTTCAAATTGACAAACATTACTTCACTTAAGGCTTTCAACTTAACCACAACGAAAATTTGTAGCATATCCACTTGCCATCAGCAAGCTTGATGATAAACGCCAGAGGAACAACACACTGAGCCTTTTTTGTTTTCAATTTTCCTACTTACATATAGTAGATTTGTTATATTGAATCATTTTTCGGCTCACTGCTAAGCAGACTGGTTCATTGTGTTGCGCAAGATACATAATTTTTTCAAAGTCATTCTTGCTCATATAAATCAGCCATTTCTCCATGAATTGAAAACTGATGCAATATCAGTACTTCTACCATATATCCCAAAATTCTTGATAAAATTCAAAGAATGTGCTACAATATAATTGATTAAGAGCTCGAATGTTTTTCGTAAGTTACAATCGTCTTTGTCCTGAACGGACAAAGCATATGCAAGAAAATGGAGGATTTTTTTTTAATTTCGTGACATTAGAATCGTAAGGGTACCACATGAATTGCAGCTGCAGTAGAAGTAATGTTTCTTTTGGGCGTGACAGCTTGACTGAGCCCAAACCATTCTAGGTAGGTTTCATTTCAGCATTTTCTTCTCTTAGAGCTTGAATTATTAGCAATTTTCAATTTTTAATATGTGTATACACATAAAACTTACTCAAATTTAGTCTAGTATACATACACTTCTAAGGCATGCTAATACTGTTGGTGAATGGGTTGAGTAATGGTTGCCGGAAAAATGGTGTTGATGGACAGAGTGTAAATGTCATTCTCCCTTGATTCCTTTAGTTCGACTTAATGCTCACGAGAATGATTTAAATCCGTTGCCTCTCTCTCCTCCAACAGCTATGAGTTAAATCGCTGTATAGTTGTTTATTTTATTTATTCTGTTATGCGAAGCTATCCTGGCCAAAGTATCAGCAGCCACTTGTTACCCTCCCCTCTATAGTCTGTTCTTCAAATTCAAATTTACCAAGCAGCTTAACTCGATGTTAATTTTTGGGAAAAACAAGAGTTGAAGATAGTGGAACTTTCTTAATTCAAATTTCCTGTGTGAAAATGTGTGGTATGTACGAATTGTTTCTTAAATCTGTATTTTTTTAAAATTTTTTTTTCTCACTTTTTGGCGTTCATGCTTCATTTGGAAAAAAAAATTCCAAGGGTGGAGATTTAACTAAGTTTTAACTTAGTTAAATCTTCACCCTTGGAATTTTTTTTAAAAATAGGAATAGATAGGTCACACTATCGCCCGGTCCATACACCTGCCACGTCTATTGAAATGGAGTAGAGGCTTCGCCCTTTTTTCTTGTTTAAGATGTGGTTTCCGGCTTTCTCATCTCTCTCTTCAGACCTTGGAATTTGTGCTTCCGTGAGTTTCCTGCGATCTGTCTGGTTGGTGGCAACGGCTCAGCACTGTGAGGGTACCGGGTTGGCATTTTCCTGGTTGCTGCTTCCGATTGGTAGTTAGGAGCCCTAACTCTTGCGTAGCGTCAACAGCGGGTTCTCTGATCAATAGTTGTATAATATCGGGGTTCTTGTAGTGCCATGACGCGCATGGATAGGTGTCCCTGCAAGCGTTTTCGGTGGGCAACCCCGAGGCCGCACCTTGTTGCAGCCCTAGCCAGTTTCCCTAGCAGCACAGATCGTGGATAATGACCGCCTGTATCCTCTACACTAGTTCCCTTTCTATAAACAAAATCATGACGAAGCAAATCAGAAACGACCCTAAACCAGTTAAATTCGAACCACCATTAACCTTTTTTTCACTAATATCCGAGGCATTCGTATTAACTTTCCTAGTGTAGAAGCGTTCCTACAAGAAAATCCCCTGACATCCATTCGCTCTGCGAAACTAACCTCAACTCAGCTATTCCCTCCTCTGACCTCTCCATTCCTGGCTATCTTCCCCTTTTTAGGAAGGATTCCACTGTCCACATGCATGGGCTGGGTGTCTACGTCAGCGAACACCTCCTCATAGCTAGGGTGACTTCACTCGAATCTACTGACCACCAGTACATATGTCTCCGCCTGTCTCTACTCAGTTTGGTTAGTTACTTATTCTTTCTTTACCGTTCTCCCTCCTCTCCTGACTGCTCCCTACTAGATAGCATTGCTGACGACATAGATGAGGCTATTTCCTATCACCCATTCGCCCCCACATATTTGTATTTGGAGACCTCAATGTCCATCACTCTGAGTGGCTTGAAAACGCCGTTACTGATCCAGCGGGCATTCACGCCATGAACTTCGCTATTTCCCAATCCCTTACGTAAGTGGTGGACTTCCCCACTCGCTTCCCAAGCATTCCCTCGGGTCATTCCTCACTACTAGATATATGTTTCACCTCTGCGCCTGACGCCTGTCAAGTCTCGCAGCTTTGCCCTCTCCGACCACGCAGTAGTCTCTCTCAGTATTTCTTTCCAATCTCACTCCTCCCAGGAGCCCCCTACCTATAGGACCTCCTAACTCTACCAAAAAACTGACTGGGATGCCTTTCGTGATTTCCTCTGCGACGTCCCTTGGGGAAAAGTGTCCGACATATCAGTTGATGACTGTGCCTCTGTGGTCTCGTCATGTGTGAAAGCTGGCACTGATGGCTTCATACCCACCAGGAAGTATTGCTTAAAACCTCATTTCTCTCCGTGGTTCTCTCCGGCCTGCTCAGCCGCCATTGCCCAGAGGAACCATTTCTTCCGTCTATTCCGGAGACAGTCATTGATCACAATAGACGCCTGTTCATAACTGCTCGCAATGAGTGCAAGATAACCCTAAATAACGCCAAACATTTGTTTGCTGAGAGAATGCGACAGCGCATAGCTGATCGCAAGTTCGGCTCCAAGGAGGATTTGCAAACGAGTGCTCAACAATAGGAAATCCTCAATACCTCCTTTAATCCATAAATTTGAGGTTCTCACGTCATCTGGGGACAAAGCTGAGTGCTTTGCCCGCAGATTCTCATCCAACTCCACATTTGACTCGTCCGGAGTACACCCACCCGACTTCACTATTAGAACTGAGGACAAACTGCACGACGTATATATTACCCCGACAGAAGTATCCTGAGTAATTTCAAAACTCGACCCCCATAAGGCGTGTGGAGACAATGGAATCCCGGTGATAGCCCTTAAGAGGTGTGCTTCTGAACTTTCCCCTGTCCTCTCTAAACTATTTAACTACTGCCTTTCTGCTTCCTGCTTTCCTGCATGCTGGAAGTTCTCTTCAGTCGTTCCTGTATTTAAGAATTGTGGTGAACACTTGGACCCACCCAACTATCGCCCTATCAGTCTTCTACTGATATTCGGGAAAGTATTCGAGGCTATAATCAATGCTGAAATAGTTCATCAACTCACTGCCCACAAACTCTTCTCTGACAGGCAATATGGATTCCGCTTTGCCAGGTACACGGCCGACCTGGTAACAACCGTAACGGAGTACATGCTGCAGGCCCTTGATCAGTCTGACGAGGCTCGCGCGGTTGCTCTGGACATCTCCAAGGCTTTCGACAGGGTTTAGCACTCTGGCCTCCTATGCAAACTACGGTGTTACGGTATTACCGGTCGCCTACTTGAACTAATCCAATCTTTAATAAATAACAGCAAAAGAAGGTCGTATTGAATGGGCGTGCCTCTTTGTCCTACAGCACGAATGCCTGTATCCCACAGGCTCTATCCTGGGCCCGACGCTCTTCCTTATTTTCATCAACGACCTCCCAGGTGTGATTAAGTCCCAAGTAGGCATCTACTACAATATACTCCCGCACCATTAAGTAACCTGCCGTGGCGGACAGACATAATCTCG
>JBBBDQ010001983.1:390000-412500 GCA_037127315.1 Ascarosepion bandense | reverse complement strand
TAGTTGAGAAGGTAGAGGGAAAGGAAAAGATATACAGGGTGATGTAGAAAGAACTGGAGTCAAGGAGATAAGAGATGAGTATTGACATTGCATTTAAATTCCGTCAGTAAAGCAAGTATATGGAAGGGAATTCTACAGGCGGGAAGTGCGAGAAAAGAAGCGGGTTGGGTAGAACTGTCGCTTGCATTTTGTTGATCTAACAGTGAATGGGTGGGAACCTGTTCTCAGTCTGGTTTCAAGAGTTAAATCCTGTGGCAAGGGCACCAGTGATTAAGTTCGTCGGAGTAGAATCGATGAAAATATTTACAGAACAGACAGACGAAAGCCACATCCCTCGGAATCACAAATGACAAGAGAGAACAGGTTTACAATCCGAAACTTAACATTTAATCAAGGATTTTATTGCAGGAAAATTTCTGAATATGATAATGTATTTAATATATATTTTTTTCGGAAAATTGAAGAGTCAATAAAAGAAACTTTAATTTATGTAATTGTTTTCGAAGTGACCAAAAGTGGAAGGAAATCTGAGCATCAATAAAAACAAAATGGAAAGAATGTATTGCTATAAGATAAATGGGGAGAAAAGACGACTAAAAAGAGAAACAAAACAAAGAATATATTCAGATTGAATGGAATTGTCTCATAGGTAAAAATTTCCGGTAGTTTTATGATAATTGACAAACGCGTCCAAATAACTGCATAATCAGCAGGAGCCACTTTTTCTATGGGAAAAGAAGATTTTAATCATTTTTATTTTTCAGATATAGATTAATTATCGGCAAAAAAGTATAAAACAAAATAATACGCGGTTTTTAGGATATTTAAGTAGAATTCTCTTTGAAATTCATATCCGTAAAAAATTTTCATCTCTGCTCTAAGACAGAACTTTGCTTCGAGAGTAGTTGATTTCTGAACTATTGCGCTCTACGTTGTTGGATAGAATCAATTTTATAGCATTTGTCAATATGCTTTATAACAACCAACATTTAAAACAATCGCATACGGAATTCACACATAAAAGCTACTAATATAATCGATATTTTTTAAAAGTGTGATTTAGGAATTTTGTGAAATTTGGTAAGACCTCGACTAGTATACATGTGAATATTTACAGTGAATACCTGTATTCCTACTCTACTTACGTAAAATAGACTATTCCATACAATCCTGAGTGAAATTATGATATCACCAAACATGTCTCTCAAAATTAAAAAGATATTTCATTATTAGTTTCTGTGCGTAGATAATACGTAAAATTTTAAAATAAATAAATAAATACGGTTACATAATTTATATCTGCTTTTTAATGATTCTTGGTTAATAGAGTAAACAAATTTAAAAGATTTTCATTCAGTAACAAGTGGATTTTCCAGCTCTGTAAATAAACTCGTTTTCTGCTATCAAAGCTGTAATAACTAACCTAGTATTTAGACAAGCAACTAGAGTTCAATCGAAAATGTATCATGATAGTAACTAATTATTATATATTAAAAAAAAAATTAAAAATTTTAATTATAAGAGTATACATTTGAAATAAGTTTAATATTAACAAGTTTTACATGAAATAAATACCTAAATGTTTCAGCCTATCGGTTTTGCATGTCGCAATTAGCAGAGGAGTTTAATAAGATACTTGGCCCACACAACGCAGGTTATTATTGCAAGGATGCAAAATAAAATACAACGAAACCGAAAAATGAAAGTCATATTTATCAAAAATATTAAGGAAAAAAGAATAATATAAAATAAAAAAAAGAAATATAAGCATAAAAAGAATAAGAGAACTATATAGAACAAAATCCGTTTATTTATTCTGTTTCCGAAAAGCGGGTTATGATAAAAAATTAAAACAAATAAGTATTCACCGATGGATATCTTGAGGTAGAATATAATGACGATTCGGAATGAGAAAATGAAAAGAAAACTATATTTCTACTTTGATGTTTCAATGAAAGCCGATAAATATTTGAGCTCAAAGAAAGTATTTTTTTTTATTTTAGATGTTCTTCCATTATTCAAACTGATACATTTTTCTCATGATGAAACTAGAATATAATTTTCCTAAAATCTATTGATACACTCAATGTTTGAACAATATATATATATATATATATATATATATATATATATATATATATATATATATAAATTTATTTTCACAAAAGGAACATTTAAATAGCCAATAGCATACGGAATCCACACATCAAAGTTACTAACATAATGAAAACGGGGAAAATATCTTTTATGTGTAATTTAAAATTTTGTGAAATTTGGAGAGCTACCGACTCTTAGAAAAAACGAATATTTCTAGAACATATCTTGATTCAAGCGCTGTCAGCTATGATAGCATGCGAATATATACACTATCGGCTATAATTATTAGGCCACCCCAGTGATGTAAAAAATGATGTATTTCATAGTATTTTTAGTATTAATTGCCAAGTAAAAAATTGAAAATGAAAATAAAATACTTTTGTTAATATTGCACAATAACATGTGCATCAAATGAATTTAAAAATATTTAATAATTACCTATATTGTATTTTTGTCAATGAAATAATGAAGAAAAGTTAGGTTGATTCAAACGAGATCATTGCATTATCAAATCTTGCAAAGTAATAATTTAGAAAGAAACGTTCAATTTTTATTTGGCAATAAATACTAAAATTGGTATGAAATATATAATTTATTTTAAAAAAACTAGGGTGGCCTAATAATATATATATATATATATATATATATATATATATATATATATATACTAGCAGTATAGCCCGGCGTTGCTCGGGTGTAATGAAAGCTTTAAAACTAACCATGGTCCTGAAGCTCAGACTCAGCCTAAAGAATATTTGTGTGAAGTTTGGTGAGAATCGGATAAAAATTGTGGATTTGTATAAAGGACATACAGACAGATAAACCGACTCACACAAAAACATCTTGCCTTTTATATATATATATATATATATTTTCGATTTTCTGCACTATTGTAAGAACTGCAACCTTGAAACTTCTGAATATCGTTTCTTACATCTTTGTCTATGAGTGTATCAAATTTGATTAAAATCAGACCACTCCTTTTATAACCCGATTTTTTCGATTATCGATTTTCGATATTTATCGGCGGTACCTCGACACAAAACCTAACTAAGAACACTCGCATAAACAAACCGTTTTCTCAAGTATGGGCATCCAATGAAATTCACATATAAGCAATAAAATAAAATATGTTGGATCAATAAATTAAAATAAACTTTTTTGTATATTTGGTGGGATCTCCCCTTTATTAATGATAATGGACTCGACTGAGTGTACATACATTCCTGCCACAGTGAGATAGAGTTGCTGCCATAGAGTTGAGAGAGAGAGAGAGAGAGAGAGAGAGAGAGGGTGTGGGAGGAAGAAAGTGAGTATTCATAGAGACCCGTGCCAGTTATTGGAGAGTACCGGGACTGATACGTAAGTTAGCGGAAGATAAAGAAGTTACCCAGAGAATACCGCATCAGATGTCAGACTAGCTCTGAGCTATATACTATTTCCAACGAATTCACTTCAAGACTTACATATATTTATTTCTTACTAATAGTATTCCTGGATTTACTAACCTGCGCTCAATTTAGTTTATTACGTTTAATATAACCTACTTTTCTATCTCCATTTCTGTTTTGTTGTTCATTATTTTGTGCGGTTCCTCACCCGGAACCCACAACATATATATATATATATATATATATATATATATATATATATAAAGAGAGAGTTACGCGTGTGTGAAGGAGATAGAGATTTTGTGAATAGATGATTAAAGTGTTCAAATTACATCAACCATCATCAGTTAGAAATCAATGCAGAGTAAAACTTTGAAGGACATTCATGCATAAAGTACGAATTTACCGGAAAGACGAATGACATAACATGGATTACAAACAAAATATTTAATGAACAAAAATTGGTAATATCTATAACTGATAAACAAATTGTGCTACTCGTGATGCTAGATAATTTAAATTAACATAGCACATTAATTTCCAAGGGACTTTATTGTAGAAATTCAGCACTGTTGAAAGAATTCAAATTTTTGGTTGTTTTCTCATTTGAAATTCTTTAACTGAATTAAATTTCTTTGCATCAGAGAAAACTTTGTCTTTAAAATATAAGTGATGAGTTAAATAACATTTTCGAAACCTAACAACATGGTAATGATATTATTAACTGTTTCCCTACAAAGAGATTATTTTGTAGTCATTGACCAAGCAGTAATCCTTTCAGTCAGATTGAATAAAATCTATCTTTTAAAAGATTTTACTTTAAGCAAAACAGTTTTAAACTGTAGTTTAAAATTTTCAAAAAAGCTTGATCTTTGCCAAGGTCCACTGCATTTATTCGTTTAAAGCCATCTTTCACAATTGAGGTCATAAAGTTGTTGCATGCATCTGATATTTTAGGTAATTGTGAACATATTTCGCGCCGTGCGTGTCTTCTATATGAAAGTTTCGCCATGATGAATCGACATAAGTACATGAATCGAGTTTTCATGTTTTCTAGGAATTTTATCGGAATTTTAGAGAAATTTGCGATGTTGCGAATTAATAATTGCAGAGCCTATTCTATATTCAATTTTTTCCCAATGTATATGTATAAACAATCCCAAACAGATGCTTCTTTGGCATCTGCTTTTAATCCAACGCGCATAATTTGAAAACTACATGCCAAAAACTAAAATTGTCTATATACAATCCAGTTGACTGTTCTTACGTCTTTCGCAAATAAGCCTACACTGAATATCACATCTCATTATTTTATTATTTTTAAGAAACTAATTATTATTTGCCGATCTATAGTTGGATATGAAATGTTTTAATTAGATATTACTTTCTGATATACGCGCATACACCGTTCGTACACTTTCACACAAATATAGTGATACGTACAGAAATAAACATAGTGATATATGAGTATACATTCATATTCATGAATATATGTGTACTCATAGACAGTTACACACACACACATCCACGTACACACACAGACACACACACACACACACACGCACACACACACACGCACACACATATATATATATTTTTCCAAATTATACTGGTATCAGTTCATTTGACAAATTTTGTGTCGACCATGCTGAAGTATGCATACATACAATCAATTTTTCTTTTTCTATATATCACGAAAATTAAGAGCAGAGTTTGAATGACAGTCGGTTTTTATTTACACTTACGGTGTAAAATCAATGGTATTCACATGAATCCATCTTCCTCCACTAGCTATGGGTTAAATAGTAATATTTATATCTGAAAGAATCATTGTTATTACGGAAAATAATGTAGCATTGCCTCGTAAAATATGAATTGTTGGTGAAATGCAAAACATGTTTCGACTTCAAATTGAGAAACCATCAAACCAAATCTCTAAAAAAATATATATATAGTAATATTTCTCTCACTTTATCATTTTTCAGCCTATTAATAAGCTTATGTTATATTTGATGAATAGCTACTAAATAAATATGAATGCAAACTCACACATTCAACCTTTCTCTCTCCTTATCTATAACTATATATATATATAAGAAAGAATATTAATAAAAAGTTTTGAATTTAAAAATGTACTTTTAGTTGGACAGTATTTGTTTATTTTTATTATTGTATTTTATATTTCAGACCGCCCTCGGTCCTTCATCAGAAACGAGTGAAGAACCGAGGGCGGTCTGAAATATAAAATACAATAGTAAAAATAAAACAAATACTGTCCCAAAAAAGTACATTTTTAAATTCAAAACTTTTTGTTAATATTTTTTCCTATACATATTAAGACAGTATACGTGGATCATCACTATGTTATATATATATATATATATGTATATATATATATATATATTGAATATATGGGAAGTGATCCCTCTTTTATATATGTTTACTTAAAGACGACAGACGGTGTACTATTGTTACGTTTTTTACTTAATTTTTTAGGTAACGGTACAAGTGTTGGCTTTTCAAGTTACAAAGTCTGTAGAAATTATTAAAAACTTATGTATATCCGAGTGCATTCGGCTATTATTTTAACGATATTCAAAGACGATTTTTATTTCTAATTTTTTTTAATGAACGTATGGGTTTTATGTATTTGCTTGAAGTTATAGAAATATTTTCCTTTTCAAACACCGTAACAGCATACTGCGACGGTGTAGGCAATTAATTTTTACTAAACATAAAGCAAATTACTTCTGTATTTAACAACTATTTTGTGGATGAAGTTTGGTAGGTTTTCGTTTGTAGTTAAATAACTAAGTTAAAACTTCGTTAACTCGTCACCGCTAACCTTTTTTTTGTTTCTTAAATTGGAGTAGATAGCCCAAACTATCGCCCGGTTTACAATCCTCCCACGTCTATTGAACAGGAGTAGAGTCTTGGCCCTTGTTCCCTGTTTTGGATGTGGTCTCCGGCTTTCTCTTCTATCACTTCTGACCTTAGTATTGGTGCTTCCGTGATTTTCCTGCGATTTGTCTGGTTGGTGGCAACGGCACATCAATGTGAAGGTACCGGGTTGGCAGTTTCGTGATTGCTGCTTCCGACTGGTAGTTAGGAGCCATAACTCTTGCGTAGCGTCAAGAGCGGCTGCTCTGATCAACAGTTGTATAATATTGGGGTTCTTGTAGTGCCATGTCGCGCATGGATAGGTGTCCCTGCAAGCGCTTTCGGTGAGCAACACTGAGGCCACACCTTGTTGCAGCTCTAGCCAGTTTCCCTCCCAGCACAGATCGTGGATAATGACCGCCTGTATCCTCTACTATAGGTCCCTCTCAATAAAAAAAAAACATATGATGAACAAAAGCAGAAACAACCCTAAACCAGCTAAAATCAAACCACCTAAGACCTTACCCTTCCCTTCACTAATATCCGGGGCATTCGTACTAACTTTCCTAGCGTAGAAACGTTCCTTCATGAAAAGTCCCCGGACATCCTAGCACTTTGCGAATCTAATCTCAACTCTTCTATTCCCTCCTCTGAACTCTCCATCCCTGGCTATCTCCCCCTCTTAAGGAAGGATGCCACTGTCCACATGCATGGGCTGGGGATCTACGTTTTGCATGAATAACATAGAGAAGACTTTGATATATAAATAAATGTAAATAGATACAGATAATTGTATGCGTGCTCACCTTTATATTTCAAAGTAAATATGGATGGCTACGCACATTTGTATTGATAGACATGTCGTGATATAATTGAGGTCATTTATATTATATTTAAAGTTACTTATTTGATGTGTATATATTCTATGCAAATAGTAATTATTTTTAATTGCAGTGAAGTAAAATGTGAGCCTATGTAATTTTAATATGTGTACATGTTTTTATTTTATTTTAGTCTTTATTTTTACTAACTTTTATTATTTTTAACTGCTTGCTAAATAAAATGAATTACAACATTTTCATTTGAGTACATTATATATATATATATATATATATATATATATATATATATACTTATACTTTTTGTCAGCTTCACTTGAGGCTGAAGTTAATTTTAGTTTTTTTAATATATTGTTTTTTTGTTTTTTGTCTGTATTTTTTATTATCCCTTTTTGGCTTGTATTCTTAAAAATAATTCCTCATAATATGATTTTCTGTATGATCATTTTGTTATTGTTTTTTCTTATATTTTAAATGTTTTTTCTAATATTTTTTAAGAAACTTATGTGATTGTTAATTGTTTGTGACTATAAGTATATTATTACATTGTTATTATTACATTGTTACTTTATTACATTGTTACTTTATTACATTGTTATTATTACATTGTTACTTTATTACATTGTTACTTTTTCTTCATTTATTTTATTCTCATCTTCAGTCTTGTCATTTAATTTTGAATTATATTATTATTGTGTGCATATATGCGCTTTTATGATTATATGTCTATATGTGCTTATTATGTGTATATTTATATCTTAACACCTGTTTGTTGTATGTTGATTTTTGTGTTCTTAATTTGCAAGGCTTCGTGTACTGTTTAAATCTATACACCTCTAATCTACCCCAAACCTTATTTTGTTCTCTGTGAAAAAATTTGTGTTCTTAGGTTTTAAGCTTCCTGTACTGTTTAAATGTATACACCACCAATCTACCCCAAAACTTATTTATTCTCTGTTAAAAACTTTTGTGTTCTTTAGCTGTAAGGATTCCTGTACTGTTGAAATGTATACACCTCTAATCTACCCCAAACCTTATTTCTTCACTGTGAAAAATTTTGTGTTCGAAAGTTTTAAGGCTTCCTGTACTGTTGAAATGTAAACACCTCTAATCTACTGCAAAACTTAATTCTTCTCTGTGAAATGATTTTGAGTTCTTAAGATGTAAGGCTTCCTGTACTGATTAAATGTATACACCTCCAATCTACCCAAATATTATTTCTTCTCGGTAAAAATGTTTTTGAATATTACATACAACACTTTATTTTCTGTATTTTTCAATGCAAAGTGAACTTTCTACTGCTCCCAAAATAAATTCTGGATTTATAACTTTTTAATTATGTTTCGTTTTATTTTCAATATTTCATTTTGCTCTGGACAAATTTCATTGAGCTCTCTGTTTTATTTATTAAATGCATCATATTCATTAATATTTTGGAGGGTTATTTTCTCTGTTTCTACGGGTATGTCAATTGTTTCATTCATATATATATATATATATATATATATATACACACAAATGAATAAGGAACGAAGAAAATATTTGCAATCTTCAAAATATTAATTTTAAACAGTGGTGAATATAGAAATACAGCAATGAATATTTATAAATATCCATGGTTATATTTTTATATTGAACACTGTTTTAAATTAATATATATATATATATATATATATATATATATATATATATATATATATATATATATTTTAATCATATCACCCCGGGCAAGGCAGTAACGCCACTGATGTGCAGGTGGCTACATAGGAGTGAAAAGATTGGAAAAGAGAAAGCCGGAAACCGCATCCTAAACAGGAAACAAGGAATGAGCCTCTTCACCTGTTCAATAGAGGTGGGTGGAGTGTGAACCGGCCGATAGTTTAGAAAAGTATCTACTCCAATAAAGAAAACTATATGTACATATATATATATATATATATATATATATATATATATATATATGTAACATCAAACATATACATACATAAATAAATATATGTGTGTGTGTGTGTGTGTGTGTGTGTGTGTGTGCGCGCGCGCGCGTAAATTTTCGTGAATCTGTCTTTACAATCATCTTTATTTCATGTGTAAACATACGTGTTAATGCTAGCTGATGTGTGTCTCAGACCGATTTTGTTTTGGTAACAACCAATGTAAATAGACATTATGATTTAAACGTTCCCATAAGCCGCCTCTTAAATTCTTGTTCAAAGGATTTTATGGCGGATGATGCCTTTAATATTAATCATGATAACATTATTGGAGCCATCTTTCCTACTCTAGTTATATAAACAAATACTTCCTTTGTATATATACACGTGCCAATATTTTAATGTTTTAACACTTCAACCCGACATTTTAGTCAAATCAGTTGAATTACTCAGTGAATTGGGAAGAAAAAGCTGAGTAATTATAAAGATAACCTTTTCCCCAGAAATTAGTGATTTATTTTAAATATTCCATTTCCATTGGCACATTACCTGTAGTATCATAGGATTGTATTTTAGTGTGTCAGCGAACCAAATATATGCAATGGGTGCACCTCTAAATTTCTTGATGACAACAGAACCTCATATGTATCTATAACATCTCGCTTAGGGAAAAATCTAACTGATTAGATTCAATACTGCAAAAACCCAAGTAGTTACAACCCAATCACCGCCGATCGGACCATAAACAACCATCAATCACGATAAATTGATGACCCTCGATAAACTAAACCACATGAAAAACTCCTACACGCAGGAAAAAATGGTCGACTCACTGTACCTCTTCATTAGGTTCCTAGATTTTCGTGCTACTCACTTACTTTACAAGAGTTAAACAGGGATAAATTTGAGTACTCCTGACCCATTTGAGCAAGAGCACCCTAGTTCATACTTTTTTGTCTTTGCATCCTTGTGAGACGTAAACATATTCCAGCTTGCAACCCATCTCTCACTGATGAAATGTTGTACTCTTCTCAATGCTCTGTCACCAATCTTATGGAAAATGCTCGAACAAACTACATTCCATAGATCCACCAGTTGTAAACATCACGGCTAGTATCTCCTATTGGAATGCAACATCGTTATTTCCTTTCTATTTCATTAATGATAAATAAATTCCATTACAGTAACTTCTTCTCACCAACCACTGCTCTATATTAACAGACTCCCAAGAAATGTTTTACCAATCACTACAATGTTAACCAATTCAGACCCCGGGCTAACCTTTATCACGCAAAATATTCGCAAAACAATACCCATTACTTTGTAACCCACTAACTTGACTGGTTCTTTGGTCTTGCATAAATAAACCCTACTGTTAAAAATTAATAAATATAGATGAAGTTTCATTTACATTTTGCCTGTAACAAATATTTATGCAATGTCATTTATTACATGATCACTAGTAAAACTTACGTTTTTATTTTTATTACACTGTCTCCGTAATATGTTTTTTCTACCCGACATCTTATACAATTTGACAGTGTATATTTTTCTGCTGGGCGTAATATATTTTTACGTCATATACTGCCAGTGATTATATAAAAATGACCATTTATAATTTTCTTCCAGATGCCATATATTTTGAAGCTATATATTTTGTTACCACGTTATATATTTTGTGACCTTATATTTTTCTCACAAACTGTTTGTCAGTTCGACTATATATTTCTCAGCAACATGAAATATAATTTTTTGATTCTATATATTTTTTTCAAGGAGATGTTGTCTACCTTTGACTCTGTATTTTTTGTAGTATATTTTTTCAATCAAAACTTATATATTTTGACGCTATGTACATCTATCTTAGAAATGATACATGTTTTCACGATACTTATTTCTTCTGCTAGACGTTATATTTTTTTTTCTGACAAACTTATTTATTTTTGAGGATATATATATATATATATATATATATATATATATATATACGCCTGGATTGCAAATTGTTAGCTAAAATTCCCCGAATTTCTGAGTCGGAGTTAATTTTTCGGACAAGATCATGTACGCTTAGCCTCTAAATGGAAAGTGGTTCTGACTGTCGCCAATCAGAAGCATTTGAAAGGTTTCGTACCGAGCCTAAACGTCATTTTCCAGTGTCTGAAAGCGTTTATCGAGGGTGGGCCAGAAACTGATCATCTCTGGTCGGGTCGGCGCGGTAAGGGGGGGATGATGTTGAAAGACCCGAAATCACCTAGTGATCCTCGCGATGACATAACTGACGACACCCTCTAGCGCCCCCATTACGGTACGTATGTTTGAATATATATATATATATATATATATATATATATATATGTATGTATTAAGTTACGATGATAGTTTCTGAATCGCTTCATTTTAATTCAGACGGTATTTAGTTTTGACGTTATATATTTTCCTATATACGAGGGTCATTCAATAAATTAGTAGAATTCTTCAGTATAAGGACTTCTAATACAGACAGAAGCTTATTTTTTTTTTAATTCCTTTACTTCTTTTTCAAAGGGATTTAATATTTTTTGCAGATTGAAAAAAACTTTGAGAGTTTTGAAGATTTAACAAACATGACTGACCAGGAAGCATTAATGAAACTTTAAACAGAGGTCAGTTATGAAGTTTTTGATTGCTGAAGAGTGCAATGAAGTTGAAATTCATGGGAAAATATCAATTGTGTATGGCGCCACCTGTTTCAACACAAAATGTCTACGAGTGGGCTAAACTTTTTAAAGAACGACGAAGGTGTGTTGAGCATGAAGGCAGGCCTAAGAAGCGTACAGAAGTGAGGTCATGGAATCAGTCAATGACATCATTCAGTCTGACAGAAGGGTGACAGTGGATGACTTTGAGCCTATCTGTTTGGACAGCACACAAAACTGTCCAAGATGATATTGCCTACTGGAAAACCTCACACAGCAGCCTAAACTTTGCAGACCATCCACGAGCTGGGTTGAGAACTGCTCCCTCATCCTCCTGACAGCCCAGATCTTACCTCTTCAGACTTTCACCTGTTTTGTCCCTAGAATGAGTTCACGAGAGGCAAGAATTTTGAAAGTGTCGATGAAGTCAAAAGTGCTGTGCGCGATTGGCTGAGACATCAGTCCAAAGATTTTTACATTGAGGGAATACGGAAGGCTGTGCACATATGGAAATGTGTGTGACACTGCTGGAAGACTACGTTGAAAAATTAAAAACAAGTAAGCTTCTATCTGTATTAGAAGTCCTTATACCGAAAAATTCACCTTATTTATTGAATGACCCTCTTAGAAGTCCTTATACCGAAAAATTCACCTTATTTATTGAATGACGCTCGTAGAAGTCCTTATACCGAAAAATTCGCCTTATTTATTGAATGAACCTTGTAGAAGTCCTTATACCGAAAAATTCACCTTATTTATTGAATGTCCCTCGTAGAAGTCCTTATACCGAAAAATTCACATTATTTATTGAATGACGCTCGTAGAAGTCCTTAGACCGAAAAATTCACCTTAATTATTGAATGACCCTTGTAGATGTCCTTATACCGAAAAATTCATCTTATTTATTGAATGACCCTCGTAGAAGTCCTTATACCGAAAAATTCACATTATTTATTGAATGACCCTCGTATATTTTGGACGCTATATATTATCTCGCCGGAGTTATATATTTCTAACACTTTATATTTTTACCGCAGATTTGACATATTTTTGACGATATCAATTTTTTACAGGATATAATTCTAATGCTATATATTTTTCTACCAGTTATTGTATATTTTGAACGAAATATATTTTCAACTAGACTTTATATATTCCTTGCCCTATATATTTTTCTAGCAGTTTTTATATAATTTTGGTGCTATTTGTTCTTTTTCCACAAATGTTGTATATTATTTAGCATTTATGAATATACATGCTAGTTTCAAGGTACATTGAATATGTATTTAATTTTTCCCTTTTAAATATATTCTTACATCTAAAGAATAAATATTTAAAGCAACCTTTCTCCACCGTTGCGCCTGACCGCACTTATGCGTCCTTAACTGTAGCCAGGTACGAACGAAGTTAACAGAAATGTAACATTAATTTTTTTATATATTTAAATGGTCTATGTTTTTAAATGCTATCCATACCAAGCGAATGAATTCGTTGTCTAGTTATTGTCATTGATATTTTAAACTGGTTGCAAAATTTCTTAATCTTTAAAGGGTTTTAATCACTTATTTTTAGCCTTTTTTAAATAGAACATTCTTCATAAATCTCTTTAAAAATAAACTGTACAAGTAATCTTTCCTGAAAAACCAAAATTTAACATTTTCAGATTTCATGACGAATGATTAATTTTCCCTCATGGAAATTTAAAGTGCACTCCAGAGTTTTAGTTATTCTACGAGTAAAAAAAAGGTGAGAAACAATGACTTAAAGAAATATTTCTTCCATGGTTGGTTTGATGGTATATTCCTGAATAAAACTCAAATCAATGGTTTGTGTCTGTTAGTTGTGCATTGATGCATATATTTGAACAATTTCAAATTCGTATCCCCTCATTAGTCTTTCAACGGTATTAATTGTAACATCTGTCTTTTATAAGACGCTCTTTCTGAACTAAAATAAACAGGCGTTTATCATCATTTTTGTAAGCTTCGTTGTCATCTTAGAAGGAAACGTATTGAATACAACACATCACATAATGGATTCCTCACGGAAATGGGGTTGTGCTGTATTCGAAAGGCCACGGAAAATTTATCTGAATAACAATTTTTCTGGCCTGTTTTACTTCTTAAGATCTCCGAGTACTTTTCGGTTAAGTGAGATGCATAACAAACTACGCGGGAAAAGATGTGTCTAATTATAATGCCCGTGTTGTAATCACATAGCGGCTTCTGAAGATTTACATCGGCAAACGAAACATTTTTCTTTTTTTATCTAATATTTATTGATTTTACAGATTTTTTTTTTTGCGGAGATTGTTTTCTTACTCTTCAGTTTTGGCCAAAAAGGGAAAAAAATTATGAACGAGATTTGTGTTTGGGATTATGTTATGTTTGATTTTCATAAATTTTAGTGTCTGTTCAAACTAATGCGAAACCTAAAATGAACAATTTTCCACATTTCTTTAAGAAAAAATAAGTATATATTAAATATCTGGAAAATTTTCTGAGAAACTCACAAGTCACTAGAAATTATTTTCATATAATTTCTATATTCTACTAATCGGTGTATTTATTAAGGCAATGCTGTGGGGTTAAACCACGCATTAACTGACTCAATTGCTCTTAGCCTGTCTTCCTTTCGATTAAAAAATCTTTCCTCATTATTTCATAAGATTTCATACTTACTCGCTACGATATGCAAATTATATCGTGGAACTGCTTCTTCAATTACATGTGAATAAATAATTACAATGATATATCATTTCTGATTCACTTCGTTGTCGAGTAATTAAACACGCCTGATAAAATTTTCAACAGATAATAGTTACTAATGCAAATTTTCTGGATTAAATTTCTCTCTCTCTCTCTCTCTCTCTCTCTCTGTGTATATATATATATATATATATATATATATATATATATATACGGCAAATACCTTAATTCTTCAGAACTGATTTTCATAATTTTTAGATACGTACCTGACAAAAATAATAGAACATTTCACGGACGGAAGGAAATATCTAAAAGAAAAGGAAGTACAAAAATATCTTGTTATGATAGAAAGTTTTATACCACTAAGTCATGCGCACTTATACAATCAAATCTAAATTCATCCCACAGAAAGTCACTATACAATGTATACAACAACAAGCAGAGTGAAAGGTCAAGAATGTAAGATATTTACATGTAATAATTTCCAAAGAATATTGGAGCTGATGAAGATATATTTAGGATCCTACATTCCAGTGAACCAAATTTATCTGTTATGTCACTAGCGAGGACATATTTCTCTCTAACGGGAGACAGCGAATTGATTGAGGACTGCTAGCCCTAGATAATAATTATGTCTGATGCAGATATATTTATATAGAAAATGGGCTCTGAACTGGTTTGAATCCTGGAATATGTCTGACTCTCATTTGGACATTTTATACAGGGTGAGACGGTGGAAACCCATAGTTTTCTCTGTTTAAGATTGTCTTGTAAAGTTGCATGTTAAATAGTTGTTTTAGGATTTTGTAATGTCATTTAAGGCTTAAATGACAGAATAGGTAGGGGGAATGTAACACTATTTCTGCATATGAAAAAAATGTAATCCTAAGTTCAATACGACGGAGCGAAAGAAATTATTACTAGTGGCATTGTTGATTTTACAGTTTATTCTAAATCGTAATATAGGTCGTGTTAAAGAAGACAGAAGATTTGTTTCACAAACTTGTAAAATCTGAAAAGCAGAAAAACTAGCTGAAAATTGGAGTTAATAGGAAGGGAAAATATATTTTTCCATTGTTTATTCAGAATCTTGGGTTTTCGGCCGGTGGAATTGAAAAATAGCTATAGCCAAAACAAATTGTCAAAAAATATTTCATGTGGTTTAAAAGGTTAAAAGTTTCAGCTATGGGAATAAAAACGAGTTATAAATCTCACTCGAGTTAAAATTCCCTAGCTAGATTTGCTGACTTAATCATTTGAATCAAGAAGAGGAAGAGGAAGAGAAATTACGTCAGAGGAGGATTTGTTGTCTCATTGGTTAAACCAAACCCCGCACCTCGAAATGTGAAGGTGGAAGTAATCTCATTGGTCAAAGATTTGATTCGCATAAGATACCATGGGTCTCTCCGCATCCCCCAAGAAAATTTTGGACAAGCATAGAAATCTAGACCAGAGTTGAGTTAAGTAAGATCGCATTCAAAGTTCAGTCGGTTCTCGGCCCAGATGTGTAAAGACGGAGGGAGGAGTGTTCTCAACCGGGTGCCATGTCGTTTCGGTTTCAGCTGTAGAAACAGTGACGGTCGCCTCCCATGGGGCTCCTGGCTAACGAAACGTAGAAAAGCCTGCCGCCGATCAACTTAAAAGTTTTAAAGTCGTATAATGCGCCTACGATAGAGTCCTGGCTAAAGACGTATAGTGACAGAATGAGCCGAGAAAGAGTTAAACTACCCAGATCAGTAGGAGCTTCCGAGCGAAAGAAACAAGACGAATTTACTACCGCTGTCGCCAAAACACCCCACTACGGCCATTTCCGTGAAGAGCCCTGAAAATAGTTTTTTTTTATAAATTGAAAGCTCTTATTATTCTTAAACGGAAACTTTCACTCCGTTGTGAAAATTGAATTCGACGACTGTGCATTCTCCTAATCTGCTAATTATTATTTTTTATATACAAAGGCTTTTCCGCAACTTATCCAGGTGTCTTCGAAGTTATTCATTTATTTATTTATTTATTTTTGATACCTGTTTTATTTTTTCAACACACGTGTGTCCGGTCTGGTTTGATGTGGTAGAGAAACGGCTACGGGGTTTTCAACGTGTCTTTCCCTGAGTTCGAAATTACGCAGCGTGGACAGGAAGGTTCAACGTTGTTGTAATAGACGTCTTGAAGACCAGCTACTGGGACGAGACCATCACGACTAGCTGCCCGAGAGCATCGTCATAACTAGTGCTGTGTTCGATAGCATCAAACCTGACTCAGGTTCCGCTTATAATCATCATTGTCTTCCGGACCGAACGGTCAGCCACCGAGCCAGCGTGGACAAGGTGTCATAACGGCAATAAGCGGCAGTCGTTTATCTTGACAAAAGGGTGTTAATCTTCTTTTCAATCCCCACACTTAGAAGCTATTGGTTTCGAGAAAAAAAAATCTGAAATGTGGAGGATGAGCTTTTATTAAAAATGAAATATGATATTTGTTGTAGGCGAATGAGTTAATTCATGTTCTCACAGAGACTCCTCATGTAGGCCTGCATCAAGTGTCTTGAGAATGTAGTGCTTTCCTGTGTAAAGAGGGTGATTACTGGAATAATTATATCTGTCTACAGAAATTTACACCATGACACTAGCAGTAGAAAAACTATCATGGCTCTCAGGTAGTTTCTACGATTAAATCACGCCTCATACTTTGCCGCCTAACTCCATAGACTTCACGGCACTTGAATTATTATGTGTGGGGCGCCGTAGAACGGTATATCAATAAAACTCGTTGTAACACCAAAGGTTAACTGAAGGCAAGGATTATTAAAGCATTCAACTTCATAAACAAAGAGCTCGTCCAGAAGAGTTGAAGAAAATTCCGTAGTCGTGTAGCCAATGGGGATTTCATTGAATGAATTTAATTTTTGTATTTCAAGATATTTTTGTATAATTTTTATAAATATATCTCTTTAAATTTGATGTCAGCGTCATTTTTATTCTTGCCAATAATTAATAATTATTAATAGTTTTCAAATTCACCCCCATATATATTTATATATATATATATATATATAGACTTTTGTTTCACGTTATGAAGCGTACCAAAATTTCCCTCATCCGTCATGTTCCTTGGTGTTATCTCCAACGAGGGAGACGTCATTCTTCTGTTCTTCTGAGAGTCACCACTGAGATCTGCCAGGAGATACTGAAGAGAGTGGTGAAACCCTGGATGGACGGAATTACCGCTCGACGCCCTACGCCGCTCCTGCACACAAGGCCAAGACGACCCAAGCGTGGTCGCTCAACAAAGTTCCTCACCACTTGTACCGCAAGATCGACTCTCTGAAAGCTGCCATTGTGGAGGCGTTCACCGCTATGAACAAGGGCATGGTCAGCAAAGCGTGTGATTCATTTCGCGCCCGCCTGGAGATGATCGTCGCCGGGGCAGCGGTTGCATTAAAAAAATGTAGTATGTGACTCTAACTGTTGTTTAATAAACTGCCGCGTCTCTGCATACACAACTTTTGTTTTTATTGCCTATTTCGTTTTGTCAAGTTTCGGATTTTGCTGCAAAACCTTGAATATAATTGAAATCTTCACAATTTTATATATATATATACTGAGAATAAACATTCTCTCCAGTTATGGGTTAAAAGTAATGCTAAAACGTTATTATCTAAAAAATAATCTACCATTCTAAAGAATATTTTCTGATTTTGATTCGCGTGAAACGGTTGATAAACCGTCAAAAACACTAACAGAGAATATGTTTTATGTTTGATTCGATTTAGAAAATACACTTTCTAAACTGGATTTTAATATTGAAGTCATGTATCTTACAAATCTGTCTTTATACCAGATCTGTATGACATGCAGCGAAACCATTCTAGAATTTCTGTCAGGAGGCGTCATTGGCAGCCGCGATCTGAACATTATAAAATACGCAATGATACTGCTCTGATTACAGACACGGAATGGAAAAATCTACTGGAAATAGTCAAAGAAAATAGAAAGGAAAAAACTACATTTATCCCACAAGAAACAGGCCAAGGCTATTAAAAACAAGCAGTTCCAGAAATTTAAATACGTTGGAAGTGGGTTAACAGAGGTCGGAAAGTGCGATACTAAGATCCAAAAGCATATTAGCATGGACAAAGATGCATTTCAGAAGCTGAGTAGAGTACTGAGAGACATAAAAACTAAGAAGAAGGTACTGGATTGATATGTCACGTATGTCCTTCAATGTGGCAGCGAATGTTTGACAATCTCATCAAAGATGAAGGAAAGACGGAAAGGAACCGCAATGTGGTTTTACAGAAAAAGGCTGAGGATACCATGGACCGAACATGGGTTGTAAAAGATGGAAATGAAAATTGAGATTTATACCTAGCATCAGATATAAACAACTGTTTTTTTCTGGGAAAAGCAATGAAGAGAGAGGATTTGGACAAACTGATACTCATGAGACGGATAGAGAGAAAGGACGACAGCGGAAAGCAACGTCTGACATACTTGATTCAATTGAGCAGGTGAATGGCGGAGTAGGGTTTGGGAGGGATAGGGAGATGTAGAAGATTATGATCGCCTACATCCTGAAAGGGCTTGTTGTTTTAATGCCTTCAAATTAAAACTGATCTGTATTACTTATCTGAGTGCCCCTCCTGACTTCTGTTAGCATCGCTGATGCTAACCTCCAGGGGAATGAATCATCATTTTCTCAGATGTTTGGTTTGAGCTGGTATGAAGTTATTACAGTATCTTGAATCAATTGCTAAGCTGGTTCGCTATCTCGGACTTCACTAATTTTCTAGGCGAAATCTATCTTTCATATTATTGTTCCTGACCTGGCCTCCTGCTTTCAGTCACATTCCTACGGCTGTAAATTTACTCCCTTTGCCTTGTCTATAACTATATTTATGTTAATTCTTCAGATTACATCTCGCCAAAATACATAGACACTATAAATTTAATCGCTTCTTTAGATTAACAACATGGTCTCATCAAATTACAATCGAGTTGGCTATATGTAACCGTAAGTCTTATGCAAATATCTTCTATTCTGACACTTCTTTCTTGTAGAACTCTCTTTAGGCTCCATGCTCTCCAGCAAACTTTAATCTTTACAAACTTTAATGCCTTGTCAATCGCTATCTACTGTTTTTCTGATTTTCTCTTCTATTGTTCTCGCTTCTTAATAATGTTTCTATTTTCTAGTTCTTCCACACATAGCAATAATTTGTGTCTAGGTAGCTTCACTGCCTTGCCTTTTGTCAACTCGAATTTAAAAATATTTTCATCTGAAAATTTAATTCTTGCCTTTCCTTTAAATTTCGATCTTATATTCACAAATGTCATTACTTCATTACTTATTGGCCAAGTAAGTGTTGGGAGTTTCGTACGCGATACGCAAATTAACTGATGTCTCGATATATGAACAAGAGGACATTCCACATTTATATTGTAGCTATTAGGGAGACCTGTTAATGTTTCTTTGATTTGGTCTTGTGTCATACTTAACCGAACTCTCTGCAGCTTACAAGTTTTATGCAGAATTATCATCAGAAGGTTGATTGTCAGCAGGTTGGAATATGTGGAATTGTGTGGAATAGTGTGGAATAATAGTGTAAAAATAAAGTATATATTTTTCATGTTAAAATATAAATTTATTAAAAGGAAAGAATAACACAAGTTGTAGAACTTAATGTGCAATTAGAAATATTATTAAGAAATTAAGGGTAGGGTTCGTATTCAATGATAAAGTTATCTGCATCAAGATTGTAGAAAATGTTCGTAGTATTAATTGTTCAAAGAGTATATGCGTACATACATATGTATGTATTCAGTAGGAATGTCTTTGGATGGAGAATTAAAAGTAAAAAGAATCAGCAGAAGGAAAGAGAAAGAGGACAAATGCCCGGGTCAGCGTAAAACTTCTCTCCTTACATTTTAGTTTGTCGTCTATGCAGCTTTCATTCTCTGACTGACTCACTGACGATGATCGGCGCCCGTTTATTGTCATTAGATTTTGGCACTGACTCGCGAAGTCCTCAAGTTTTGTAAGTCGCCCCATTGGTTAAAAATCAATTTAACATCTACTTGCGAATTCTGGGCTCTACTTTTCCTTTAACCACATCGTCAATTCTTTTTGTAATTGGGAAAACTATGATTTGACAAGTCATTGTGGATTTTTGTATAAGTGAAGAAGAATGTTGATTTTAATTATTTTCTTATCCGCTGCAGTATAGTATATGAAAATTACCATTAATTTCTTTAGGCAACTATTAGTATTACCATTACATACATACATACATACATACATATAACCATTTTGTTTTCATTTAGAAGTATCCACTTGGCAATAAACAATGACAATAGTATGAAATACACATTTTTTTAAAAAAGACTCGGCTTGCATAATTATGGCCTGTAGTGTATATATATATATATATATATATATATATATATATATATATATATATATATATATATATGCTTGTGTGTTTGTTACTGAAAGTTATTAAATATTATTAATTAACACATTTATTCAAATCTACTTTTTTCTCGATAATAAATCAATTATCTAATTATTTTTCTCACTCTTAATAGTCTATTTTCTCATTTGTCATTTTTTAAACTAAATTAAATCCAGTACAAAGATCAACACATATACAAAGTAGAGGGTTACCAAAAGAGGTCTGTTTTATGACTGAAAATGTTGGAAATAAAAGGTTGAAATTATGAGGATGTGGTGGATAGATAACAATTGACCCTAGACATGAAAAGGTTAAATATATAGTGTCCGGGTAACCCTCCACGCAGAAGTATTTTCTTTAAAGTATTAGATTATTAGAAATAATATATCTGGATGTAGTGTCCTTCGTCCAAAAAATATTTGTTGAAGATAATTCATTTCCTGCGTATTTATCAGTGGGGAAGTACATTACACAAAGCGTGACTCTTCTAAACAGTGTCAGCTCAGGCGTCACCAAAGACGAATGAACCCGCTGAGAAATCTGGTTAACTGAACACGTGAAGTTGGTAATTTAATCTTAGCGTTCTGATGAGATATAGAGCAGGAAGTTTGATTTGTTTCATTCCTGGGCATATGAGGGCAAGATTATGGCAAGCAGGTTTCGACGGAATTGAAATGCTGGTCGAATTTTTGTTTTTAGAGGTAACAATTTCGCTTCCTAGCAGATTCATTAACATGTGAAAGGTGTCAAGATGTTGTTTGATTCTATCACGAAAAATTCTAAATAGTGACGGAGCACAAGTGTTGGCAAGAAATAAGCTTAATTCTTATTAATATTTTTCTTTATACGATATTCTTTATATTTGATGTTTTCTTATTTTAGTTTTCATAAAGGAAATACAAGACATCCTCCAGAAAGTAACTGAAGAAAGAAGAAATTAAGGACTACAAATAAACAAGAAAGCTAAATGCATAGCCATCAGTAAAAAAAAGAGGAACTCAAAATGTCAACCACAGGCAGGAATACTAAAATCAAGCTAGTACAAAATTTAATTACCTGGGAAGTGTTCTAATAGAAGACGGAAAATGAGACCATGAGATCCGAAGGTGAATTGGCATGGCTACTGATGCGTGTCAGAAGTCGAGTAGATAATTGAAAGACAGGAAGATTTTACCAGAAACAAAGAAGAGAGTACTGGAATGCTATGTGATATCTGCCTTTCAATATCGAACTGAATGCTGGACAACCTAATCAAAGATGAAGAAGGGACTTGTGGTTTTACAGAAGGATGCTGAGGATACCATGGACCGATCATATGAGTAACAATGAGTTTTGGGGAAGATAAAAACGAAAAGGAAAATAAAATTTAATATCCGGAAAAGACAACCGCAGTTTCTAGGACATATAGCGATGAAGTAGGGCTTGGAGAATGTAACACTCACAGGCCAAATAGATGGAAATATAGACAAAGGAAAGCAACGCATAATATACTTGAGGGGCGTGAACATGTGGATAGCGAAGCGGGGTT